>CAMOHE010044036.1:14337-36182 GCA_946598075.1 Artocarpus hirsutus
ATAATTCTTCAAGTTCTACAAAAACGAAAGCATGTCTCTCCCTCGAGCGCAATTCTATTACAAATTCTAAATTTTGTTTGTTCTCTTTCTTTTGCTAAGATATACAAACTCTAAATCTTGATAATTATGGCAGTTGTCTTACCCAATTGACGCTCGGTACGATCTTTCTCCTGAAGTGCCGTGCTTTCTTTGAGCCTATAATGAGAGCTCCATCACCATAACGTCTTTCTAGAGTTTTGCTGTTGCTCGCTCAGAGAGATTATTGCTCCACTTGTATATCAGCAAATTTAATTCCACAAGCTCTGTCGTAGACTGGTGAACTTTATATGAGTGTTCATGATCTGGAAATGGGGATTTGAAAGCTTTACTAGTTTATGAATGCGTCGTTGGACTGGTTACCTTAGAATTGTTGAACGAAAAATTAGCTTTGGAAGGTAATGATTGTATGGACTAACCGCGTGGGTCCCAGTGAGGTCTAACCGTGTGGGTCCGCAAGCCACTATCATCAACTAGGCAACCTAAGTCTAACCGTGTGGGTCCAAATTAATATACAGTGAGGTCTAACCGTGTGGGTCCGCAAGCCACTATCATCAACTAGGCAACCTAAGTCTAACCGTGTGGGTCCAAATTAATATACAGGGTGCTTGGAAACGAGCTAGAATAGATAGCTAGAGTCAAAATATTTTTTCATATAAAAGCTTTATATAGACTATTAAAACTGTGTTAACAAACAAAACATGGCATTGACTCGGTGGCCTAAGCCCTCTAATCGTGATAACCCAGACCAATATCATCAAATGAGACGTAAGTCTAACGGCATGGACCCAATGATGATGACGACGACGACGATGATGATAATAATTACACTATGTCTTGAGTAATTAGGTAGTTGAAACCATGTACTTTACACATGACAATCCCATGAGAATGCCATACATGCTCTTTCTATTCTAAAGCATTTAAGCTTTATTTATTTTTTTATTTTTATAAGATTTATGTAAAAGGGACTTTTTAATTTCATTGAATTTTACCCCTTTTTTTTTTTCCAACGCCTTACCTTTTTTCTTTTTTTTTTTCTTTTTACGTGCTTTTTTTTTCTTTTCATGTTTTTGGGTCCATTTATCTACCATAGTCTCTTATCCTAATATTCTCTTACATGTTTCCTTTTTGTTCCTTTTTTATTTTCTTCTTATTTCAACTTTATTGCTATCTTAAAGATTTCTCAAAACCTTAATCTTAAATTTCTCATTGAAATGATCATCTCCTTTTCTATGATTAATCCCGACTTCTATTGTAGTTTTTGGGCGCGTGTGTCTATGTTTTTAAATTTCTATAGAGAAAAAAATAATAATAATAAAAATAAAAATTTCCTTGGCTTATAAAATACACAATTTTAGATTTTTTATTTCAAATCTTTTGAGTAAATCCCTTACATACTTTGCTGGATTAATGAAGATGTCATCTTTTGTTAGTTTGATTTGCAATCCAAGAAAAAATTTCAATTCTCCCATCATGCTCATTTCAAATTTGCTATCATACATTTCGAAAACTCTTCACATAAAAAACATTAGTAGCAAAAAAATTGATATCATTAACATAAATTTAAACAATTATTAAATCATCACCCTTTATATTTTTAAAAAGAGTAGTATTCGCTTTTCCCATTAAAAAACCAGGTCAAATTTCTTATATCATTATTTATAAGTAACATTTTCCAATATTTTTCTCTAATTTCATATTTTTAAATAAAGTTTTCTAAAAATTTCAATTATTCCCGAATATAATTACATTGTTGTTTCCACCTCTTGACTCTTGAGGGATGACGTGTCTCTTGAAAAAAATAAAAAAAAGTTAAAAAGACGTCATTTTTCATGATCTAAATATATAGTGGTGACTATCCGCATATTCTTTGTTTCGTCTTGTTTGTCATTTTTTTTTTCATTTTGTTTGTTTACATTAATGTCGTACGTTTTCTCTCTCATTTGGCATGGCATCGCTGGTGTTTCAACCGCAGACAAAACGAGTAAATCAGCCACAACTTATTGTTGAGATTTTTCACATCATGTACTAGAGTAGATAGCTGGTTTGTGATTTATAGCAGGTAAACGCGCAAACTACAAACTTTTTTATAATAAAAAATAAAAAATGTGAGGAGTCAAGGATCTTAAAATTTGGAATTGGAATCTGCATGTTTGAATGTGAACAAGAAGTGAACCAATGTGCATGACTAGCAAGATATATATGATGACCCGCCCGCAAGGCATGAAAGTTTAATTCTTCACAAAAAAAGAAAAGTTTTCAAAACACGGCAATTGGTTGATCTGAAATATGGGTCAAGACAGCAATGTGCTTTCCCTTTTGCCAAGCCCAAATATACAATGGTTGGGATGCTTTTCATTAACCTCTCAAGATTAGTTCATGGTTCGATATTTTACACCTGACTATACTATAAGTTGCAGAGTTCAAATCTCTGTGTCCTATATTGACTAATTACAATAATAAATAGCAATAGTCACCTGTAACACATTTATTTGTTTATAAATTTTTAAAATGGAATACAGTTATTTGAAAATAGACAGGTCTAACCTAATAAAAACGTTGCCAACATAACTTCATGACTTTTCTTTTAAGACATTTCTTGGTAAATCTAATCTATATGTTTGTTTTCTTTGGCTTATTCAGTTTAACAATGAAAAGAAAGAAAAATCTTCATGCTTTAATGCTAGAAATTGACGGGTACACCAAAAGAAAAAAAGCATGCAATTTTGTTGGTCAGGACAACTACAAAGCGAGGCACTAGCATGGTGGATCCAGAGAGGCCAAGAGCAACAACGTCAAGAATGGGAAGGTTTCAAAGGATAGATTTTTGAAGAATTTGCATCACTACCACCTGCTAATGATATACTGGTTCAAGTTAATTCATTTATCTAGGCTGACTGGTGCTATCGATTTTATATATGCGTATAGGAAATATGGGGAAGATACATGGGAGAACTAGTGGATCATTACCTTATGAGATTCCAACGTACTATGTTACCAATGATCCCACCTAAGATACCTCTACAATGTGTCTGTGATCTTATATGGTGAGATCTTCCCAATGAAGTACAACATCGGATGCAATATCCCTAAGATTTTCCTAGTCTGGACGATTTTATTATAGAAATACTGCATATGGAACAAAATGTAGTAGCACCACTTGAAGATCCTCCTGTAGACATGGATGATGATGACGACGATGAAGAAGAGCCTGATTATATCCCTAGACTACTTGAGCCCATCTGTGTTAGTGACAACCAGCCTACTGACTCCAGTAAGGAGGAAGAGGGAGACCCAAAAATGGATCCAATAAATAGTGATATGTTGGACGTCGATTCTGACTAGAGAGATGGACCTTTGATGACCTTTTTTTTTAATTAAAATTGTACGTAACCACGTGGCTAGCAAAATTTTGACTTTACTAACCTTGTATAATTGTACACGTGTACCTTCGGTAAGTAGTGTCCTTCCTGGCAGTGGTGTTTATGTAATTAGTAAACATGACTGCTCCCAGAAATGATATAAAAGTTTATGTAAGAAAGTCAACTAAGAATAGTATGCTAGCCACATATGAAATGTTTTGATGATAAAAAGGTGTAAAAAGTGAATGTAATAAAATGTTAAGTTTAAGTTATTATTTATATTTCTATCGACTTATGTGACTTGAGAAAAATTTTGATGAATTTTATTAAGCCAGTGATATATGTTAACATAATAATTTAATTTTATGATAAGACTTTAACCATCATCAATGGCTGAAGTGTTGGAAAAATGGTATGCAGCGAAATTTTAAAATTTTTTATACTAGAGTATTTTTCAAAACACAAGTTTGATACACTATATGTATAAATTAACCAGATCTTACTAACCTCTAAATGCCAAAGAACTCTTGTAATCCGTGAAGAGAAGTAACGTTCCAAAAGAACATTAACCAACTGGTCTTCTTTGCTATTCTCTATCCACGATCGAAGTGAGCATGGGCTCACACATATAGCTCTTCCACCAGGTGACTCTCCTTCCAACCAATTGAGAGAACCCAAACCTAGTGTTCATGATTTGTGAACAAAAGCTCTCAGGAAGTTTTAGAATTGATGAGACTTAAAAAATTTACCTTTCTTAACGTTAAAATCAAGCATTTTGCATTAATATTTCTCATAAAACTCCTCAATTATAACAATTTAGTGCTAAACAATGTTTTAGTGTCTTAGAGTGTAAATATATCTAAAAATATGTTTTTAGTGTATTTTTATATTTAGTAATATTTTTGGTAATTTTTAGAATAATTTCTGTGTGTTTTATATGTGTTTAGTTTGTAAATATATATATATATATATATATTGTGTGATTTTATTTCAATTTTTAAAATGTTTGTAAATAAGTTTTGAGTCTATAAATACGTTCTATTATGTCTCTAGTAATTTCTAAAATAATCCCGAGTCTTAAATAGCATATCTGTTAAGGTTTGTCAATTTTAGAAATTTTTATGTATTTTTAGTAATTTTTGAGTGTTTTATTGTAAAATAAATATTTTTAAATATTGTGAAAATTATGTTTGTAAAATGATTAATTTTGGCTTGTTTATTTTATTTTAGATTTGAAATCTAGAAGAAAAATGAAGAAAAATGGCACGAAAACAAGCAAAAACTGACCTTAAATGCTCAAGAAATAAAAAAATTAAAATAAAACAAAATCTGACACATGGCGTGATATTATCCGTTGGATCAGCTTCAGATCAGTGAATCTCAGTAGTCCGCGTGTTTTCTCCTCGTCGATCATGTGCATTATGGCAGCATACGTGCGTCCTCTTGTTATTCATCGGATTAGCTTAAGAAGACTAGATCCCGCAGTCAGAAATAAGTCAAAGTCTCGCGCGTTGACTTTCTTACCACATCGGCGCCGTTCAATGAGTCAAAGTCAGCAATCTAAGGGCTACTGTGCATCCATTCCGTGTGCTGCGTCACCTTGGATTACCTAGATTTTTATGCCTCTTTTAGATTAGTCCGAGAGGGAAAAAAAAAGAAAAAAAATCAATAAAATCAAAATTAGTTAAAGAATACTAGAGTGGTTGATTATAAATTATTCCAAAAAATTCTCCATCATTTAAATTGTATCCTTTATCATTCTCTACTTAAATATCTTAATAAAATAATACAAATAATTAAAAAAATGAAAAAATAAAAAAATCTTGTAAATAGTAGATTTTCTTCTACTATAAATACACCCCTTCCCTTCATGTAAGATATACCATTCTCCTTTGGAGAAAATTCCCTTCTTCCTTCTTCTTACGTTAGTGCTCTTCTAAATTTTAGTTTTATACTTTTGTAAAATAATTATAGTTTTTATGTTGTAAAATAGTTGTGGTCAGTAAAAATATGTGTTTCCACTTTCATCATGTCCTTCTAAATTCTACATTGCTGGGGAGGGAGGGGGATATTCTGGCAAAATTAAGGTAAATATTTTTAGTTTTTTTAAAGTTTTCTAAGTTGTTATAATGTCAAAATGATTTTTAGAAAACTTATAATTTTCATGTTAACTTAACTAAAATTCTTGCAAAATTAAGTTTTGATTTATCATAGACATAAGATGGCATGAATAATGCTTAAGAATACTTTGATTATTCGTAGACATGAAATGGCATGGTAAATATTTAACGAAAAATTTTGTTGGTAATTTTAGTAGGTTAATTTGAAAACATATATATTTGTTAAACATGAGTTTTGATGCATTATAGACATGAATTGGCACAATGGATACTTGGTAACTCTTGATTTATTATAGACAAAAGATGACATATTGCATACTTAAACCATATTAATAAATAAGTTTAGAAAAGCTAAAACATATTTAAATTAATTGTCATAATTGAACCTTTAATCATCGGTGTTTGTTAAAATTATTGTTACCTTTAAAATTAATTGCACTTATTGTTAAACTTCAATCTCCTAAGTTAAATTTTGCTTATTAAAGTTCCATTTACTATTCAAATCTAAGCCACATTTCTTGTTGTTAAAATTCCTAAAAAAAAGGAGAAAAAAATCTAAAAATGAAAAAAGAAAAAAATATATGTAAATATTGTAAATAAATTGTAAATAAAATTAACTTTTATTCTCATGTTCTTTAGCTAAACATAATAGAACTAATATATTGGACCTTTACAATATCTTTTCCCTATGGGATCGACCTCGGACTCATCGAGATTTATTACTTGAACAACTTATACTTGAGGTTATATCGGACATATACTTATAGACCCAAACAAGAATCTCACCAACAGAGTTCCACTCTTAATCTCTCAACTTATCTAAATAATAATGAGACTCATTCCTTTTTTATAGACGTTGGGTCCAAGAGTTAGTCCTTATCAAATAATGCCTCAAAATTTGAATTAGAATCAAATTCGGATCAATATCTAATGAAATCTACCTGAAAACACATGATCTTTTTGTAGCGCGATTGGCATACTGATCTGTCTAATAGGCAGGCCAAACTTGCCTCATCAACAAGCTGAACTTGCCCCATCGGGAGACCGAACTTGAGGATCGGCATGCCAAATTGTTGATAAAAATCTCAGCGAATCTTTTATTTTCCACCTGAGATTCTATAGAATAAAATCTCAGTTTTTATTCAAATAACCCAATAGCGAATGAATTCTCGATAATTCTATAAGTTTATCTTGAATTAATTTTGTTACAAAATTAATTCAATAGATAAACAGACATGAATTATTTGATTTTTTCAAATTTCAACCAATCTAATAAATCTGACGTAAGTCACCAATTATTGAAAAAACATGCCATATCGTTATAGGATTTTGTGAGCTAGCAAAGGGGACCAAATAGACCTATTTAGTTCAAGCTCCTGATAATTATGAAACCCAACATCCCTGATGTACATTTCATAATTATCAACTCCAACACTACTCCATTAAAAGCTTGGTGCTGCACTTTCGAACTATATACAATTACAAAGCCTGTGTAGCTAAATCTCGATGACATATTATAGTATATTGTATCCCTATAGGATTATCCATAATCGGCTTAAGGATAAGTTTTGTCTTACCTTCCTGATTATTTTTATCTTACGTTCCATTATCTCAGCATTGAAAAACTTACCATCCAAAGATAGCACACCATTCGGTTATATCTATGTATCCAAATGGTTAAGTGCTCTAGTTTTTTCAATTACAAGATAACGTATATAAAAGGATATCACTACTCCTAAAAAGAAGCTATGGATTCCATATCTATGAATAACAGGTCTATGCTATCAAGAGTCATGCCTCTAACGTATCAGCATGCATACCACTATTAAAATGTGGGTGTCACCCTTTGGTACATCAAAAGATACAAGTCAAGACAATGGGCCCACTATTCATCTTAGGATTAAGATACAATGTAAATGATTGTATAAAGTGAATCGATTTGCCAAGACAGAATTATTAATCTAAATCACTTCACTTTATGTCCCGAGCCAACACATCGTCACCTATGACAATGTTTCAATGTTTCTATTCACGGAGTTCACCTCCGATGGTCAAGACAAACCATTTCCCATTAAGGATATAGATGGCATAACAATCTTTACATGAATAAAGCACCCAACTCTATTCCTTCGATTGTAGATATTATGATTTAGACCATCACCTTAAGATTCGTGTCTTTCACATAATCTGTCTATCATATGCCCAATTCTTAAAGGTTTAGATCGACAATCTCAGACTATTGTTTGCTTAGCATACATTCAATAAATATGAACATAAAGTGGATAAGATTTGGTGTATAAATAATAAATGAATTCTTCATTGATAAAAATGTCTCCAAAAACATATTACATTTTTACTCCTTAGGACATGCATGTCTAACATAAAGCACCTGGAGGACCTTCAGACTCGAACTTAATAACTTCAATCACTGAGCTACTATAAAGGCTTCAAGCTTAGGAGCAAGAAATGCAAGGGCTACATGAGCAATTGGTTTACCAAAACCCTATACCCTAGTTTGTGTGGATTCTCCACCAACCGTACCGCAGGCACTACAGACAAAACTAGTGGCCCTAATAACCCCTATAGTTCTTGTCACTTATTTTTATGAGAAATTTTGATGAATGAAAGTCCTAGAATTCAATGGTTCAATAGACCCGCTGAATGTCGATGACTGGCTCATCGGCATAGAGAGAGTTTTGAAGTTTATGGGACTCAATGATGGTGAAAAGGTATTATGTGCTTCATTTTCTCTCACCAAAGATACAAGAAGATGGTGGCAATCAATGGAGCGAATGAGGAATATAGATGAAATGACCTAGTTGGAATTTGTTGAGGAGTTTAGAAGAGCTTATTTTAATGTTGAAACAATGGCTACGCAGCAAGAGGAATTCAACAAATTCTGACCAGGTAATCTATCAGTCATTGATGTTGTGAGAAGGTTTAATTAATTAGCACGCCTTTCTCCTGAACTAATGCCTATTGATCGAGAAAGGATAAAAGGTTATGAGGATGTTTCATACCGACATTGCCTTCATTGTTGATAGGAGGTGACAAGTGCCCAAGGATGTAGAAGATTATATCAAACGGACATCAAGAGCTGAATTTAGAATCTCCTGTGACAAGGAAGAAATGGCAAAGATCTTTAAAGCTCAAAGGGAGGAGAAGGCCCTAGCCAAACAAAATCAGGCTTCATGTGACACCCGAGCATTTTGAGTACATTAAAAATGTAGTAATTTAAAGATTATGTTAAGACAAAAATACAGTTTAGGAAAAAATATTATATAATAATACAATAAATTATACAGTATTAGAATAATTCAGTGTGAGGAAGTACATCGATAAAGTTATGTAGTATAAAAATTACACTATAAAAGTAATGTAGTGTAAGAATTAAACTGTTTAAGGGCATACAGTATAGAAATTAGACTATTTAAGTTAAAGCAATGAGCAACAATACTATTTAGAGAATATAGATGAATAAGGAATGCTGTAACAGTATGGAGAACATACCGACAGTATAAGAAAAATACTGTCAGTATAAATTTAGACTGTATAAAGTTAGATAATATTGGAATTACATTATGTGGTAGATGTGGATAAGTATTAGAGGTTATGGGATCTCATGAACTGCATGGAAAAGAATACCGATAGTATAGAAAAAATACTGTCAGTATAAACTTAGACTGCGTAAAAAGTTTAGTGGGACACTTTGAAAGTTTTGATTGGGCCAACACATCCACTAATGTGGCCTAATCACATTTGACAACCCAAAGGAACCTAATTGATTACGAAGGTGACTTATCACCTTTTTATTTAAAAGAAAAAGAAAAGAAAAAGAAAAAGAAAAAAAAGGGAATCAATTCATGATGGAAGAGACCATTATGGTCTCCATGTTGGAAGAAAAAAAAGAGGGAAGAAACGTGAAAAAGGAAAGAAAGAAAGAAAGAAAGAAGGAAAGGAAGAAAGAAAAAAAAATGCTTCATATGCCTCCTAAGGAAACCGTCCCCTTCATAAGCAATTTTCTCCCAAATTGTGATGATTACCAAACCTCGAATTAAGCTTAAGGCAAGTTCTAGTGTTTTAGTACAAAGTTTTGCAACATTGGAGGTAAATTTCTAAACTTTTCTAAGGATTTTAGTGATTTTTATTTAAGATTATGGATGGACCTTGATTGGTTTTTGTCATGGTTTAGAGGAAAAGACATGACAAAGTTTTGAGATTGGCAAAGGGGGGACAAAAAGATTGGTAAAGTATAGGTAAATTTCTAAACTTTTTATTTGAAATTTACATGCATACCATGTGTTTGATAAAACGATTTTGGTCTATGAAATGTAAATGGACAATATGGCATGATTGTTTTATGTTATATGTTGATAAAAACGATTTTGGTCTATGAAATGTAAGGGTTTTGCTAAAATTTCAAAAGGGACTAAATTGTAAAGAAAAGCTATAGATTTGAAAATCATCAAAAAAGTCCCCTTGAACATTGGAATTTCAAAAAAGTTACAATATGAAAGTGGTAGAACTCGTCGAAATTGTTAGGACAATATGGATAGTTTTTCAAAATTCTACCCAGTTGATAAGTTATAAATTTTATGAAATCTTAGGCACAAAATTTCAAGAAGTGAAAATCTTATGAAATGTTTGGAATTCGACCGTGGTGCTTTTGTAAGTTTTATTCCTTGTGAAAAACTGTATATTGTGGTATAAAGTGGTCATTTTTGGTTCTAGGAGCAAAAATATAAATATTTTTGTATTTCGAGCCTAAACCGTAAAATTGTGTGAAAACTAAGTTTTCACTAGGAAACATTTGTTTCCTACACTGTTGTAAGCAGTAAGTAATTATAGATGCTAAATTTTAGAGGGTTTAAAGTTTAGTCATGGATTGAAAGAAAAGAAACGAACTTAAGGACAAAATAGCCATTTTATGAAAAAGGCTAAAACGGACTCAAAATGCCTGATGTTGAAGTAACGCCCCTTAGCGGGAATTTTTCCATATTATGTAAGTAATAAAATGGCAAAATTAAGCAATGAGTGTAATAAGTTATGAAAATTGATGAAAAACCCGCCAAGGGTAAAATCGTCATGATTAAGAAAAACGGCTAAAGCAGAGTCAAACACTCCGAACTAGCAAAACTCTTAGACAAAAAATATTATGTAATATGTTAAGTGACAAAATCATCATGTGAGAAGGGAAATTTAATAAGGGATGTTCGAGTAAACGAAAAGTAACTCGGTGGGTTACAAAGTTAAATAAAGAAAAAAAGTAATCTAATGGGTTATACAGATCTAAGTAAAAAGAGTGATAACCCGATGAGTTATATAGTTAAGTAAAAGGCATGGTAACTTGGTGGGTTATAAAGTTAAAAGCAACAGGTTACAAAATTAAGTAAAGAGAAGGATAAACCGATAAGATAGTAAGTTAAGTTAAAAGGAAAGAATGGTTAATGTTTACGTTATATTATTAATTGAGTAGATTGATTAAAAGAAAGTTAACTAATAAGTTGGCTATCATTTGATCAGGATACAGAGGCTGACTAATGAAAGGAAAAGGAACGAAAAAGGGAACGCTAGAGTGTTATCTAAGTAAGTTTCGAACCTCACCTACAGCATAAAGTAAATGATTTTTAAATGTTGATGTATATGTTTGTAATTGTGTTTGCAATTGTTAAGCATATTGATTTAAAAGAATGTTTGCATTTGTTATGCAAAAGGTTTTAAAGTTTAAATCATGATTTGCAATGTATTTTTTTAAAGTATGATTTCATTTAATATGTATAAAGTTTTTAAAGATCAAGTAAAAGTTTGGAATGTAATTGCAATAATTATGTTTCAAGTATGTTTTGCATTTTATTAAAGCATAATGTTTTATAGTTTAAGTTATAAGTTTTATGTTGTATTTGTTATGCAATAAGTTTTACAGTACAAATTATGATTTGCAAATGTGTTTGCATATAATGTGTTAGCATTTGATATGCTCATTAATGTCAAAAAGAAGGTAAAGTAAAGATAATAAAAAGAAAGTATCATACCAACCTCCTTGTTGTGAGGTACTGAAAGTCAAGTTAAAGCTGTGACCTCCTAGATGTGAGGTACATGACCTCGATGTTTGACGGTCTAAAGTCTTCCACAAGGGAAGCATCATGTTTATGATCTCATGATTAAAGATGTTGGTACGAACATTAAAGGTTATAAGATAAAAGAAGTTAAGGAACAAAAAAAAAGGTTAAGAAAGAAAGGAAAGTTTAAGTCTATAGAATGTTCAGAAAATGCTCATAATTGAGCATAATTGGAATCATGCATTATGAATTTGCTTGTATTCCTTATTATAAAGTATTTACATTACATGCTTATGAAAAACATTTTGATAAATGTTTTATGTTAACTGTTTATGAAAAAAAAATTTATGTTTACAAGAAAAAGGTTTATAAATGATGTTTTAAGAAAAATGTTGAAGAAATGTTTCACGAGAAACATTTATGCAAAACATTTTAGAAATGTTTTATGAAAAACATTTATGAAAAACGTTTTTAGAAATGTTTGTGAAAAACATTTTAAGAGAAAGGTTTTTATGGGAAAAGTTTTTAAAGCATGTTTTAATGATTTATGAGTTTATGTTTGAACTTATTGAGCGAAAGCGCATAAAATGTTTCTTCATGCTATAGGTAGCCCTAGGGGTGACTAGTAAGACTTGTTTGAAGAGCTTGGTGCTGTAGAGGGTAGATGCAAAGATTTGGGTATAGATACTACCATAGTTTGCTTCCGCTACACAAACAAAAGGTTATCCACTCTCTGATATAGTGTTTTTAACGTTTTAAGAAAATCACAATTTTAAGAAATGCTTTCAAAGTTTTCACATATATTTTACGAAATGCTTTATATAATTATAAAGTTAAGTTTTAAGCTATGTTTTAGTAAATATTTCTCATTAAGTTTTAAGAAATGATTTGAAATGGTTTTAAAGGCAAGTGTTGAGCGAGGTCTCAACTTGAATGATGACAGAGGTCACAATAGTTTTTAAGTATGTTTTTCAACGATGTTAAAAGGGAAAGAAAAAAAATTAATTCAGTATTCTTACTAAGTAAGATAAATGTTTAAGAAAGTTAAGTGACTGTCAGAAAAGACGGGTCATCACACTTCACAGGCAAGAGGGCAAGGAGGTAACCCGAGCCACAGACAAACTCAAAACAACCAGCCTGGATGTAATCTCCACAGTAACAACAAAAGGAATTGGAATGCTAGTAATTAGGGGAGTTAAAAGGGATAACCCCATAAGAAGGTAAATGATGGAGGGAGTAGCAGACCTTTATGCAGATAGTGTGGGAAAAGACGCGCAGGGAAATGTAAAGCTAGCACTAATAAGTGTTTCATTTGTGGCAAAGAAGGACAGTACGCCAGGAATTACTTCTCCAATTCTCAGAACCAGACTAGCCAAAATCAACAAAGGTCTAAGCATAGATTGAAGGTCCTATCATTTGTCAGGGTCGACTAGAAGCACCAAAACCCAACGGATGGATCTACACCTACACTAAGAATGAAGGCGATGCTAGAACCTCAACAATAGTAACAGGTCAGTTCTCTGTTGCCGAAAATAATGCCTATGTTTTATTTGATTTTGAAGCAACACATTTGTTTGCATCACTTAAGTTTGCAAAATGAATAGGATTTGAAGGAGATAGGATAGAACAAACCTTTAGGGTTGCACTTACCTCTAGGGAGGTATAAAGTTTTGATCATTGGTTATGTTATGTACCAATCATCATTTGTGGTAGAGAGCTATTTGTCGATTTAATAATAATCGATATTCAAGATTATGATGCTATCTTGGGAATGGATTTCTTGAAAAGTATGTTGCTAAGATCAATTGTTGACATCACAAAGTTACATTTCGGCTGCCTTGAAGTAGGAAGTTTGTATATACTAGAAAGACTCCCAAGACTCCAAAAGCACTGATATCTACTCCAAAAGCAAAAAGGTTATTGAACAGTGGATGTAGGGTTACTTAGTGAATCTGGCAAATAAAAACCAAGAAGCTCAGTTAAGACTAAAGAATTTTCCAATAGTAAAAGAGTTTATCAATGTGTTTTTGGATGAATTACTAGGTTTACCACTAGAATGAGAAATTTCATTTGAGATTGAATTGACGCTTGATACAGCTCCAATTTTGAAGACACCATATCGCATGGCTCTAGGAGAACTTAAGGAACTTCAAGTTCAGTTGCAAGAGTTGCTGGATAAGGGGTTTATTCGGCCAAGCCATTCTCTATGGGGAGCACTAGTGCTGTATGTTAAGAAGAAAAATGAAACTTTATAGATGTGTATTGACTACCGAGAACTAAACAAAGTCACGATCAAGAACAAGTATCCACTTCCAAGAATTGATGACCTATTTGATCAACTAAAGGGAGTAACGGTATTCTCAAAAATCAACCTATGCTCTAGATATCACCAGCTTTGAGTTAAGGAAGAAAATATGTCAAAAATGGCATTTTGAACATGTTATGAACATTATGAGTTTTGCATTATACCATTTGGATTATCTTATGCCCTGCCAGCCTTTATGGACCTAGTGAATCAAATTTTCAAAGACTACCTCGACAATTCATCATCTTTTTCATTGACGATATCCTAATCTATTCAACGACTTTAGATGAGCATGAGGAGCATTTGAGGACTGCACTGCAACTATTGAGGAATCATCAACTATTCACTAAGTTCTCAAAATGTGAATTTTGGCTGGAAAAAAGTTCATTTCTTAGGACATGTGATATCATAGATGGAGTTTTTGTTGATCCTTCTAAAATAGAAGCGGTAAACAAATGGCCTGCACCAAGAAGTGTTACCAAGATCAAGAGTTTTCTTAGTTTAACAAGTTATTATCGATGCTTTATTGAAGGATTTTCTAGACTCGCAGCACTGTTCACAGCTTTTACTTAGAAAGCAATGAAATATGAATGGACTAACAAGTGTAAAGAGAGCTTGCAAGACTTAAAGAGAAGACTTACAAGTACACCTATGTTGACTATACCTGATCCAAACCTAGGGAAGTTTGTGATTTGCATTGGCGCATCAAAAAAGGCTTAGGAGTCGTACTCATGCAGACTGGAAAAGTGATCGTACATGCATCTCGACAACTAAAGAATCATGAAAGGAACTATCCAACATACAATTTGGAATTGGCAGCAATAGTGTTCACACTAAAGATCTGGCATCACTAATATAGGACGAAATACAAAATTTTTATTGACCATCAAAATCTTAAGTACATTTTTACTCAAAAAGAACTAAAAATGATGTCATTCGGTTTGTCAGCAAATGTCTCACTGTGAAAAAGTAAAAGCTGAATATCAACAACTAGTGAAAGAATTGTAGAAGATCGAAATTCTAAAATGGAAATGGGATCAAATAACCATAGATCTTGTTACTAAATTACCCAAAACTACAAGAGGACATGATGCTATATGGGTAATCATGGATAGATTAACTAAATCTACACACTTTTTGCCAATTAAACTTAGCAGCTCCATGGAACAGCTAGCTGAATTATATGTTGCTTAAATAGTTAGATATCATGGAGCTCCAACATCCATAATTTTTGATTGTGATGGTCGATTCACCTCCAAGTTTTGGAAGACCGTACGTTAAGCAATAGGTACAAAGCTGACTTTCAGTACAGCTTTTCACCCTCAAACAAATGGTCAGTCAAAAAAGACTATTTAGACTCTGGAAGATATGTTAAGAGCTTGTGTGTTAGACTTCAAAGGAGGATGGAATAAAAAGCTTCCATTAATTGAATTCGCCCACAACAATAGTTATCAAACCTCCATAAGTATGGCTCCATATGAAGTTCTTTACGAAAGGAGATGTAGATCAGCCCTGCATTGGTATGAAACTAATGAAAAGGTATTATTGACCACAAATTTTGTACAAAGAACAATGAAGGATGTAAAATTAATTTGACAATAAATGGAAACTGCTCACATTCGTCAAAAGAGTTATGCCGATCAACAACAAAGGCCTTTAGAATTTCAAGTGGGGAACTTGGTCTTTTTGAAGGTAACGTCAATGAAAAGGGTAATAAGGTTCGAGAAAAAGGGAAAACTTAGTCCAAGGTATATTGGACCATTCAAAATTCTAGAAAGGGTGGGCAATGTTGCCTACAAAATAGCCCTACCTTCTGAAATGGCATCGGAACATAATGTATTTCATGTGTCAATGCTAAAAAAGTCTGTACCAGATTTATCACATGTACTTCAACATGAACCATTTGAGATACAAGAAAATTTGTCTTATGAGGAAAAACTAGTTCAAATCTTGGCACGGGAGGAAAAGGAATTAAGGAACAAGATGATACCACTTGTTAAAGTTTTATGGCGTAATCAGCAGGTGGAGGAAGCAACTTGGGAACGAGAGGATGAGATGAGGAAAAACTACCCAGAATTATTCTAATTTTCAAGGACGAAAATTTTTTAAGGAGGGTAGATTGTAATGTTCAAGAAAATTAATTATTAAATCCAATACCTATTTGGATTTAATTAATGAATTTATTCTTACAAATTGTATCTTCTTAAATTATGATGACGCATATTGAACAATATTTATAGGAAATTTGACTGTGAATTTTATGCAATTTTGGATATTGATAAATACAAATTTTATGAGCCTAAATGCTTGGAAATTTGTGACTAATATCCTTAAAGTGAATTTTATATCACAATTAATCATAGTGTCGTGAAATAAATTTATAAATGGTTAAAGTGTTAGATAAAGTAGAAAAGTATGTTATAAACCAAAACAATGAAAAAAGGATATGATACGGTTTAAGTACACTGTTTAAGTAAAACACAGATAACTAAAATATTGTGTTTAGGTTTCAAAAGTGAACCAAAGAGAAGGTTAGAATAATTTAGATTGCTTAAGTATATATTTCTCCGATTTTATCCTAATAGTATGAGAAAAATACTGTATGGTAAGAATTATACTATGTAAAGTAAAGGGGGCCCACCAAGGGGACACTCAAAAGGTTTGGATTGGACTACAATATCCCTTGATGTAGTCCAATCCCTTAATGCCAAGTTAACCCTAATCATAATTAGGGTGGTGAGTCACCTAGTTATAAAAAAAAAAAAAAAAAAAAAAAAAAAAAACTTAAGCAGATAAATTTGGTTAAATGCCTTAAGCAAGTAAAGTTTTCTCTCATTTTTTCCCCAACTATCATACATGGAAGCCTTGATTCTCTTTTTCCCAAAATTTTGTTCAAAACAAATTCCTCGCATAACCTTTTCCAAGCAAGTTTCAAGTAAGATTAAGCTTTAAGCTCAAGGTTTTTGTAATTTTCAAGGTAAGGTTTAAACTTTTTCTAAGTTTCTCTAGGGTTTTCTTTGGGATTGAAGGGGGATTTAATAAGGTTTTTTCTTGTCATGAATCATGCCTAGGAAGTTGATAAATCAAGGGTGTTAAAGGTACACAAGTGCACCACTTTTCTTGGGTGAAAACCTAACCTTCCAATTTCAAGTTCTTGGTTATGTTTGCTTTGTTTTGTTTTGTTTTCAAGTGTGGCATGTAAATATTTAAGTAACTTATGGTATGTTTATCTACTTTTAAGGTATGAAATGATGATGAGTAGAAAAAAATTGGGGTTGTATGCTTAGAATTTAATATGGTTTTGAAACAAAGTAAATTTGCAAACTTTGACTGATTTCTTTTAAGGAATAGAATTTGGCATATTCAAACATGATTATTTACTAAAGACGTTTTGGACCCTATTCAAATAGTGGGGTGTATAGTGTTTAAAAATAGACTTTTTGTAAAAATTAATAAAGAACTAAATTAAAAAGATTTTCACAAACTCGAAAGTTTTAAAAAATGGCCAAAAACTCCACTGTGTAGTGGAAATTTTATAAAAGTTAAAACACAAAAGTTGTAGATCTCGATGAAACTGTTAGGAATTATAGATGGTTTGTCAAAATTTGCAATGGTTTATGAAATATGAATTTTACAAATTTTTATCACAAAATTTCAATAAAAGAAAAGGACAAAAACGTTTTTAAATAGAAAGAATTTGGGTGAAAGACTTAAGAAAAATTCAGCCCTTGCAAAAAATTGGGGCTAACGGTGTAAAAAGATTATTTTTTGTCTCGAGGGCAAAATCGTCAATGTTTTCAACATTTGAGATAAAATCGTAAGGTTTTGCTAAATTTGGGCTTTATTGCAAATTGAAAGAACCAATACTTTGAATTTTTTCCTGCTACAATAAACAAATTTTTTGTGTAGCAAAAAAAGGGGCCCAAGAAGTTTAAAAAGGCCCATCGAGGACAAAAATGTCATTTTTCACAAAATGGCCTGAACAAACCCCAGAACACCCAAAATAGGAAAAATGCTTTTAGTAAGAATTTTTCGCTTTCATTAGAAATGATAAGACAACATGAACCAAGAGGGATTGAACCCTTAGTGATCGGAGGTTGTGAATTGAATAATAACCCAATTTAGTAATTGACAAATACATTTTATCGACATATAGATGAATAGAGATAATTTGGCTAATAATGATACAGTTGGCCAAATAGGACACTAGACAATTAGCAAAGGAACTTGAAGCCAGCCTATGCTGTGGCATACTCAAGTAAGTTTGAACCCCACCCATAGTATAGGATAGAGGGTTATTGGAAAAAGTAGTTACATAAAAGTATTTATGTATTTAATACATTTAAAGAAATGCATATGGTGTGCACATATTATAAGTAAATAGATCATCATGCATGGTATTGTAACCTTATTTAACGAACTAGTAAACGAATCACCAGACAAAGAGAGAAGTGTCGTACCAGCTTTCGACTCAAGGAGAGTTCTAAGTTATGTTCTTGGTCTCGGTATTACGATGACCCATGTGTGCATATGGTACGAACACTCGGGCCTTAGTTAAATGTTAAATTATGAAAAGAATAATGAATGTTCATAAATAAGCATAAATGGATCATGCATACAAGTAGGTTATGCATGTGAGCTATGTTTGGACTTGCTGAGCATTAACTCACCTAGTTATTTCATGTTGTAGGTAATGCAGCTAAAAGGTCAGAGTAAATTCACTGATGAGCTAGTGGTAGGATTTGAGCAATGTATAGACTAGGGTAGGGACACCGCTACTCAAATGTTTTCGCTTAGTATGTATATTAAATAAATTTGAAGTTTATTGTATAGTAAGTACTAAATATAAGTTATATGCAATACAAACAAGACAAAACTCTTTTGAGAAAGGTTATGTTAAGAATATATATATATATATATATATATATATAAGGTTTGTACCCAAATGTGTGTTTAAATATTCCAAAAAAGAAATTCCTAGATTTCTATAGCTACGCAAGTAAGAAAAGTGTTAAGGTACGACCTGAAGAATGATGGGTCGTCATAGGATTACCATCATCGATGACTCTTACACAAAAGGTTTCAGTCCTATTGCACTAGATGCATCCTTGATTAAGTCTCTTGAAATACCTTGTATCAAGGGATCCGCTAAATTCTTGTTAGACCTAGCATAAATAACATTAATAACACCATCAATTATTAGTTGTTTCATATATTAATGCTCAAGCAAATATGTCTAGACTTTTTATTATACACTTTGTTATAAGTTCTAGACAATATATCTTTACTATCACAATACAAAGAAATGGATGGCAATGATTGTGGCAGCAACTTTGTATCAAACAATAAAGTTTTTGGCCATTTTGCTTCTTTGCCCATTGCCAGAAGTGCTGTAGACTCACTTTCTATCCTTGAGTGAGTTATGCATGTTTGTTTCTTAAAAGCCCAAGACATAGCTCCTCCTGCAATTGTGAAAATCAAACTAGATGTGGATTTATTATCACTTGCATTGATTATCCAACTAGCATCTTAGTACCCTTCTAGTACTATAGGATAATCATTGTAAAACAAACCCAAATTAATGGTCCGTTTAAGATAACTAAGTATCCTTCCAATTACTTTCTAATATTCAACACTTGGGTTACTCGTAAATCTTGACATTTTGCATACCACAAATGCAACGTCCGGCCATGTACAATCCATAGCATACATCAAACTATCGATCACACTAGCATACTCAAGTTGTGCTATCACTCAGCCATTATTTTCTAGTAATTTATTATTAGAATCATATAGGGTTTTTGCTTCTTTGAACTTCAAATGATTGAATTTAAAAAGCACATTCTCAATATAATGAAATTGACACAATAAGTAACCCCCAATATGGTATCTATATCACCAAGATCTTTCATCTTAAATTGTAAAGTTAGATACTTCTTGATATCATTCACTCCTTGTATGTTTGTTCCAAAGATAAGCAAGTCATAAACATATAAAAATATAATCACACCAAAATCATTTGTAAATATAGAATAAAAACATTTATCCATATTATTGTTCTTAACACCATGAGACAATATCACCAAATCAAATTTATCATGCCATTGTTTTGGTGCTTACTTTGATCCATAAAGCGACTTGACTAACTTGCAAACCTTATTCTCATTTTTAGGTAATACAGACCCCTTGGATTGTTCCATATAGATTTCTTCATCAAGATCACCATTTAAAAGAGCTCTCTTTATATCCATTTAGTGCACATGCAAATTATATATCAAAACAATTGCAAATAGTACTCTAATAGAGGTCAACCTAGCTACTAGAGCAAATGTATCAAAATAGTCTATACCATACTTTTGTTTAAAGCCTTTGGCTACCAATCTAGCCTTGAATATTTATATAGACCTATTGGTACTGTACTTTCTTCTAAACACCCACTTGTTGCTTATCGGTTTCGATCCTAGAGGGAGATAAACCAAAACCCAACCTTTGTTAGACATTATTGATTCTATTTCATTATTTACAACCTCTCTTCTAAAGAGAGCATCTCTAGATGACATGGCTTCACTATTATCTTAGGATCTTTCTAACAAGTAGCAACAATGGTATTTTATTAAGTACACTATTGTTATCAACTTCAACCAATAAGGTCAAAGCTTGAGATGTGATAAAATCCGGTGCTAAACTCTTTTCTCATCTCTAACGTTGACTTCTCCTTAGTTTGAAAGATGTCATAGACTCTTTTCTTTTATTAGTGGAGGTTCCATGAGTATAGTCAGATGATTGATCAATATTAGATTCCAATTCAATTGTAGAATAAAAAAATTATCCTCAATAAATTTAACATCTGTTGATTCCACTATCACATTTGAATCTAGATTCAACAATTTATATGCTTTGAAATTTTTAGCATACCTTACAAAAACTTATTGAATACATCTTGAACCTAACTTTGATGTTTTAGGGTCGTGCACTCTATAAAAGACTAAGCAGCCCCACAACCTTAAATATATCAAGTTTGGTTTCCTACCTTTCCATATTTCATAGAGGGAGACATGTGTTTTCATGGATGTAGTTCCATTATGAACATGACATGTAGTAATTAAAGCTTCTCCAATAAATTATTACGCAATTTTGCACTAAGAAGCATAAAGTTAATCATATTTGTAACGATCAGATTTTTCCTTTCAGCCAAACCATTTTGTTGAGGAGAAAAATGGAATTGACTTTGGTGAATAATGCCATGCTCTTTATAGAAGGCATCAAATTCATTAGAAAAATATTCACCACCTCTATCACTTCAAACAATTTTGATATTTCTATCTTTTTGGTTCTCAACTTCAACCATGAAAAGTTTGAACTTATCTTAGGCTTCATGTTTTGTTCAATTAAGTACACATATGTGTCTCTAGAACAATAATCAATAAAAGTGATAAAGTATCTTCTTTCTCCTCTTGTTAAAATTTCATTATACTCATAAATATCGGTATAAATCAAATCCAATATCTAAGTATTTCTTTTGGCTTTAGGAAATAGTTTCTTAGTCATCTTTGCCTGTATGCAAATTTCACACTTACCATGTTTTTGTTCTTTACAATTAATCAAACCATGTTTAGACATGCATATCAAAGATCTAAAATTTAAGTGTACTAAACGACATGCCAAATATAAAAAGACTCAGCAATATAAATGGAATTTATCACTTTATTATTATTAATACTAAATTTGAACATGCCATCACAAGAATAACCCTTTCCCCCAAATGACGCATCCTTAGATACAATATATGTATTGCCCTTAGGTACATTTTATGACCATTCTTACACATAAGAAAACCGAATACAAGATTCTTTCTAATATCGGGAACATGGAAGACATTGTTTAAAGTAACTTTTTTCTTGGAAGTAAAGTTTATCTCCTTTTCTTAGCAACCACTACTATGTCATGGTTCCCTATGAGA
>CAMOHE010044037.1:0-10526 GCA_946598075.1 Artocarpus hirsutus
AGTAAACTCAATGGCAACAAGTTTTACCTTCTTTAATTCAGAGTAGTTGTGACAATCAAAAACCAACTCCATCTTCTTTTCCCACTCAAGGTATGCTTCGGGGTCACTTTTTCCTTGAAACGTCAGAATTTTCATCTTGATACTTCCCAAGTTGTTGTCTACCCGGTTCCTAGCTTCTCTACCCCGACCAAATCTCCTATGGCTGCTCACTGACATCCTATCAAACTCCTCCTCTAAACCATCCCCTTCAAGTTCATCCAAATCCTCCACTTCCTGTTGGTACAACCTATTCCTCCTCGGGGCATTTGGAGCAATTGGTGGTTGCCCCTGTTGTGTTTCCTCTTCTATCCCATCCAACTTCTCATGGATTTGATCTAACTCCCTCCTCAACATCCGTCTCATCTCCCCCATGAATGCCTGCATTTGTAAATTAGGTCCAACAGGTGGTTGAACCTCTTCATTTGTGTTATTCTCTTGATTTTGAGACATGATTGAATTCTGTAAAAGAAAGTTAGAACAATATAGAAAGGAACCTCACCACACTCCCTCACGTGTTTCACTCGACATAAAATAATTCGCTCAAATTCACTCGTGTTTCACTCAATTAATTTGGCTTTTACCCTCTAATATGCTCACTCTCTCTGCCTTTTTCCACTTGTATTCTTCTTTTAGTTCTTTCAAAACTAATCAAACAATAACAAGAATGATTTAGGCAGCAATTCAAGGTAAGAGACAAACCAAAGGAATCAAATTTGGCCACGGATTTTGATGAATTTTCTCACTCAAGCGTGGTGTTTTGGCAAAAAGGGGTCTAAGATGTAAGAAACAAGAATAGAACAAAAAATTTTAAGAAGGGTACCCAGACTCGATTTTTTTTTTTTTCGGATCCTCTTGATTTTTGTTTTCTTCTTTCTTTTCTTTTATTTTCTTTTCTTTCCTTTCTCTTTTTTTTTTTAATAATTCGGCAAGGAACCACAAGAACAAATTTGGATTGTAAAGAACAATCAATGCAGAATCTTAAAGAAATTCAAGAACGAAAAGAAAAGAAAAAAAATTGTAACCCTAGAAACCAAAGAGCAATTCGAGTCTGACTCTTTCAAGACTAGCGAAATAATTCAAGAACCACTAATGATGATTTCAAGAAACCTAAAGAACCAAATTCGAAATATATTTATATATATATATATATTTTTGGCCGAATTGACACCCTAACCCTAATTCACAAATTTGGCCTAGAAACACAAAAAAGGATAAGCAAACCTGATAATCCTAGGCTCTGATACCAACTGATACGAACCACGCCAACCACGTGACGAAACCCGATACCAAATCTGGAATTTTGAACCCCAAGACCTCTCAAGTTGAGTGGAACTGTGACCCGTTGCTTAGCAAAGCAAGAACCTTGGTATGATAGAGACGGCACAAATGGGTATGGAAAGTCCGTTTGATAAGTCAATTGAACGCCACAAGGAATCCTTGATATGTTCGAATAAGTTTCTTCAAGAACTCAAGAAGAATAACTTTAATATGAATGATCATCAAAACCAAATTGCATAATCTGAAAGATGGCCTTATATGGCCAAAAATTCACATAGGGTTTATGTTTAAATGTAAAATTCCTAATCTACCCTTAATGAAAGTAACGCCTAAATAAAACCCTAGGTTGGAATTATTTAACTCGAGATTCCTTCCTCCTAATCACGCCTATAATAAAGCCTAAACAAAGATTCTAAATTTCAAATTCTGAAGTTGATACCTAAACTAAATTAAGATTACAAAGAATTCAAATCTTGAATCTTGAATCCTTTGCTAGACACACCACTCCTACATGTGTATGTGTATGGAATGAACACGCAAGTTGGCCATGCAAGGACTCAATGCGCATGTACGGCTGATTGCCTCCCTTCCGGCTCTACTTTGATGAGCAAAACCAGCCTTTGTTCACCCTCGGTAGTAAACACACTCTCCTCTTGTTGTAGAACTCTCTGGACCAAGTTATTCAGCTCTTCTTTGAATCTTTTAGCTCGAGCCCTAGTCATTGGGCCAATTGGAACTTGAACCGGATCATGAAAATTCCTTGCAGCCTTGATGTCCTCATCACACCTTGATAAGTCTTAATCTCACCACTCAAGGAATCCACCAAGAGATAAGTGACAAAACGAATAACACAAAGGTTTTCTCTGAATTTCTTTTTCAATCATCAAAAACCTTCCTTCAAATCTGAAAATTTACATATTGAAAAAGCCAAAAGCTGAAACCAACTAATTAGTTCCACATATGGCTGTTATACGCTTTAAGAAATACACTAATGGCACTAATTACCTCTTAACACTCCAATGGTTAATTCCAACAAATTGTTGTAACTCCAGAATTTACAACCATACAAACCAACAGTTACGCACTTAAAACTAACATAATTTCTCCTAAATTTGGCTAATTAACTCCCACTTTAACTACCTAATTAACAGACTTTATTTCAGCAAAAAAAAAAAAATCACACACTAAAACACCACTATGGCAACCCCAAAAACGTCCCCAATAATAAACCACACTATATCACACTTTAAATTTCTTAAAAGCCCAAAATAGCAGCCCAAAAAGGCCCTCAACAGCAATGGATCACACCCATGTAACTCATGTGATTGCAAATCATGTCCATTCTCATCAGTAGTGTGTGTTCCACACAAGACGTGAAATAGGGGCATGATTAAAAAGGAGATAAGATTTAACAAGTTTTTCAATTCGCTATTGTTTCTATGGCCAAAGTAGTGTGCTTAAAAAATATATATTGTTTTACAAGCTTTTTCAATTCGCTCTCACTCTCTTTTCTGTTGCTGAATTAGTCTATTTTTCACATAAAAAGTAAACTAGTGGCATTCTTGAAAAAAGATAAGTTTTAACAAGATTCTTTAATTCACTAATGTTTCTTTGGTAAATTAATCAGTATTTCACACATGACGTGAAACTGGGGAATGGTTAAATAAGAGATAAGTTTCAACAAGTTTATTTAATTCACTACTATTTCTTTGGCTATATTAGAGTGTATTTCTCACAAGATATGAAACATGGGCATCATTAAATAAGAGATAAGTTTCAACATGTTTATTAAATTCACTACTGCTTAAAAGGCTAAATTAGTACGTCTTTCACATAAGATGTGAGTAGGGGTATGATTGAATATGAGATAAGTTTCAATATGTTTATTTAATTCACTACTATTTCTATGGTTCAATTAGTGTGTGTTTCACACAATATGTAAAACAGGGGCAGGATTAAACAAGAGATAAGTTTTAACAAGTTTTTCAATTCACGATTGTTTCTGTAATGCCCAATTAATTCACAATTAGATAGTAAAAAGCATTTTGCATATCTATGCATTTAATAAACACATGTTATTCAATTTCAAGCATATAAAAAGCATATATTATGAGCATAGGTACTCATTATTTTTAAGATTGAATCATGCATAAACATGCTTATATTCATAAATATGACATTGAATTATTAATATATCATTTAACATGTTTTAAAAAGGTTCTAGTTGCTATGAAGAGCTTAGTTTCTCGGTAAAGAAGATTGATGTGCTAAATGGTTATGAATTGATTGGAAAGTGTTTTTCAATTTCAAATGTTTTCTACACTGATTTTTTTTTCTCATTTGATTTGAAATAGACCAATTTGATTGGACATGAAAATATGCAACATGGTGCAATTTGATTGGTTTGTTAACTCGGTTATAACAAATTAAATTACTCTTATTTGTACAAGATTTAAGTAGCTAGCTATTAGTTAAATTCACTTTGTCAGCACTCTTTCCACATGTCAAGACCAACAAAAGAATGGCAAAAGCCCCCAAGCATGCTTCTCACTTCTCTTACCTGATTTTGATCAAGTTACATAAACTAGAATGTTCATTTTTTACTCTTTCTTCCTCAAACAAGTCAAAAAACGTCCAGCACTCTTCCTGTTTCTTTTTCTCCATTTTCCCTGTCCTAATCTCTTAAAAACATAAACAAGACCACAGAAATTCGAGTTACACAAACCAGCCCCAAGTTTTCACCATTTTGACGCTAAATAGAGTCCTAACTTCAAGCCCTACGAGGTAACCTTTAAATTTATGTTTCCTATAGGAGCTGTTTAGAAGAGAACAAGAGGTAGGTTAAGAATCAGGTCTAGGAATAGTATTTAGGCAATGAAAAGGATAACTAGATATGTATTTTTTTTTTGACGCCATGTAGAATCCACCTCGATAAGTCTTAATCTCACCACTCAAGGAATCCACCAAGAGATAAGTGAAAAAACGAATAACACAAAGGTTTTCTCTGAATTTCTTTTTCAATCATCAAAAACCTTCCTTCAAATCTGAAAATTTACATATTGAAAAAGCCAAAAGCTGAAACCAACTAATTAGTTCCACATATGGCTGTTATACGCTTTAAGAAATAAACTAATGGCACTAATTACTTCTTAACACTCCAATGGTTAATTCCAAGAATTAACAACAACAAATTGTTGTAACTCCAGAATTTACAACCTTACAAACCAACAGTTACACACTTAAAACAAACATAATTTCTCCTAAATTTGGCTAATTAACTCCCACTTTAACTACCTAATTAATAGATTTTATTTCAGCAAAAAAAAAAACACACACTAAAACACCACTATGGCAACCCCAAAAAATCCCCAATAATAAACCACACTATATCACACTTTAAATTACTTAAAACCCCAAAATAGCAGCCCAAAAAGTGATGAGGACATCGGTAGCACAAGCAAGAGCACGTAGGATGAGACATATTTAGATCCAATTCAAGTTCCTATTGGTCCGGTTACAAGAGCTCGTGCGAAGAAGTTCAAAGAAATGCTTATTGGGCTGATTCAAGCATCTTGGGCACAAGCTATTGCATAGAGGCTCATTGAGGGAATTGCATGTGACATCCAGACCAACAAATGCATGATTCAAGTTCTAGAAGTAATCATATGGCTGTAAATAAATCAAGCAACTTTCTATTTCAGTTACTTTCCCAATTTGAGGCGACAAGTGGCAAGAAGAGTCAACTATTTATCTATTTATTGTCTAGTTTCCTTTTTTTAGAAACATGCGTTTTTTATTCCATATTATTGTAAGGTTTTTAAGCCATTTAGGGAACTTACCTTATTTGCTTTAAATTGGGCGTTTTTTTGGCTGGCAATTGATTTGTCCAAAATTCCATGGGCAATTAGGAGCTAAAAATTTGCAAAGGAGAAACTACTATATATTGTAACAAATTTCATTCAATGGTAATCAGGTTTTACACACAATTTGAGGTTGAATTCTCTTCAGTTCCTAAAAGAACTATTCAAACTTATCGAAAAATTTCATGGTGTTCATAGACTTATCAATCAGTCTGTCCATAGCTGATTGTGACGTCCTCACATAGCAAGGTTCATGCTTCTTGTTAGGCATCGGGTCACGGTTACATACAAAACCGATTTGAAATTTAGATCTTGGAGACCAATTTTGGTTAGGGTCGCGTCAGTTCTTGGCAGGGTTTGTATCAAAAAGGCCCTCAATGGCAATGGATCACACCCATGTAACTCATGTGATTGCAAATCATGTCCATTCTCATCAGTATTGCGTGTTCCACACAAGATGTGAAACATGGGCATGATTAAAAAGGAGATAAGATTTAACAAGTTTTTCAATTCGCTATTGTTTCTATGGCCAAAGTAGTGTGCTTTTCACACAAAAAAGTAAAACGGGAGTGTGCTTAAAAAATATATATTGTTTTACAAGCTTTTTCAATTCACTCTCACTCTCTTTTCTGTTGCAAAATTAGTCTATTTTTCACATAAAAAGTAAACTAGTGGCATTCTTTAAAAAAGATAAGTTTTAACAAGATTCTTTAATTCACTAATGTTTCTTTGGTAAATGAATCAGTATTTCACACACAACGTGAAACTGGGGAAAGGTTAAATAAGAGATAAGTTTCAACAAGTTTATTCAATTCAATACTGTTTCTTTGGCTATATTAGAGTGTATTTTTCACATGATATGAAACATGGGCATCATTAAACAAGAGATAAGTTTCAACATGTTTATTAAATTCACTACTGCTTAAAAGGCTAAACTAGTACGTCTTTCACATAAGATGTGAGTAGGGGCATGATTGAATATGAGATAAGTTTCAACATGTTTATTTAATTCACTACTATTTGTATGGTTCAATTAGTGTGTGTTTCACACAATATGTAAAACAGGGGCATGATTAAACAAGAGATAAGTTTTAACAAGTTTTTCAATTCATGATTGTTTCTGTAATGCCTAATTAATTCACAATTAGATAGTAAAAAGCATTTTGCATATCTATGCAATTAATAAACACATGTTATTCAATTTCAAGCATTCCCTCAATGGGCCTCCATGCAATAGCTTGAGCCCAAGTTGCTTGAATCAGCCCAATGAGTGTTTCTTTGAACTCCTTCGCACGAGCTCTCGTAACCAGACCAATGGAAACTTGAATTGGATCTGAATATGTCTCATCCCACGTGCTCTTGCTTGTGCCACCGATGTCCTCATCATTCCCCTCCTCTTGAGAGGGATTTGTCCTCAAAATATTGCCTGCATCAAAAGGACTTAAATCAGAAACATTAAAGGTGGAACTTACAACATACTCACCTGGCAAGTCTAAACGCATTATCATTGATCCTTTCAAGAATTTGAAAAGAACTGTCCCCTCTAGGCAACAGCTAGGATTTCCTTTGTTTCGAAAACCATTCCTTACGTAAGTGCAACCATACTCGATTGTTGGGCTTGAAGACGAGCTTGTGACACCCTTTGTTGGCTTGTTTACAACATTGCTTAGTCCTTCGCTTGATGTTGAGTCTTGCCTTCTCGTGTATCTAGTTAACAACTTCAGCTTTTCTTTTTTCATCTAAATTCACACGCTCAGACAAAGGTAATGGCAATAAATCCAAAGGAGTTAAAGGATTAAAACCATAAACAATTTCAAACGATGAAAATTGAGTAGTAGAATGAACAGATCGATTATAAGCAAACTCAACATGTGGTAAACACTCCTTCCAAGTTTTGATATTCTTTTTAATGACAGCCCGCAACAAAGTAGACAATGTTCTATTCACAACTTCTGTTTGACCATTGGTTTGGGGGTGACAAGTAGTCGAAACAATAGCTTAGTCCCTAACTTAGCCCACAAAGTCTTCCAAAAGTAGCTTAAGAACTTGGCACCCCTATCAGAAACAATTGTCCTAGGCTCTTGCTTTGGTAAGCAACAGGTTGCGGTTCTACTCAACTTGAGAGGTCTTGGGGTTCGAAATTCCAGATTTGGTATCGGGTTTCGTCACATCGTTGGCATGGTTCGTATAAGTTGGTCTCAAAGCCTAGGATTGTTAGGTTTGCTTATCCTTTTTCGTGTTTCTAGGCCAAATTCATGAATTAGGGTTAGGGTGTCGATTCAACCAAAAAAAATAAATATATATATATATTTCAAATTTGGTTCTTTAGGGTTTCTTGAAATCGTCATTGGTGGTTCTTGAATTGTTTCTCTAGTCTTGAAAGAGTCAAACCCGAATTGCTCTTTTGGTTTCTAGGGTTATAATTTTTTTTTTGTTCTTGAATTTCTTTAGGATTCTGCATTGATTCTTTAGTTTTTTAGGTTTCTTTTGGGGGATTCTTCTAATCTTGATATTGCAATTCTAGTTTGACATTGTGGATTTTCTCTTGTGACCCCGCTTTACAATCGTGATTTGTTCTAGTGGTTCCTTGCCAAATTATTTAAAAAAAAAAAGAAAGGAAAAGAAAGGAAAGAAAAGAAAAGAAAAGAAAAGAAAGGAAGAAAAAAAAATCAAGAGGATCCAAAAAAAAAAAAGTCTAGGAAAAAATTTTTTTGTTCTATTCTTGTCTTAGACCCCCTTTTACCAAAACCCCACACTTGAGTGACAAAATTCATCAAAATCTATGGCCAAATTTGAGTCTTTGCTGCTTGAATCCTTCTTTTTATTGTTTGATTAGTTTTGAAAGAACTAAAAGAAGAATACGAGTGGAAAAAGGAAGAGAGAGTGAGTGTATTAGAGGGTAAAAGCCAAATTAATTGAGTGAAACACGAGTGAATTCGAATGAATCATTTTATTTCGAGTGAAACATATGAGGGAGTGTGGTGAGGTTCCTTTCCATATTGTTATAACTTTCTTTTATAGACTTCAATCATGTCTCAAAATTAAGAGAATAACACAAATGAAGAGGTTCAACCACCTGTTGGACCGAATTTGCAAATGCAAGCATTCACGGGGGAGATGAGATAGATGTTGATGAGGACATCGGTAGCACAAGCAAGAGCACGTGGGATGAGACATATTTAGATCCAATTCAAGTTCCCATTGGTCCGGTTACAAGAGCTCGTGCAAAAAAGTTCAAAGAAATGCTTATTGGGCTGATTCTGTAACGCCCCCTTTTTGGACGTCATAGATGTCGTTACATTCATTCTTTAAAACATTAATTGAAGCAAACTATTGTAATTAATAATGTGCATTTGAAATCATAGTTTGGAAAAGCATTCCCAGGATCTTTACATACTTTTTTTTTTATATATACTAAAATACAATTTATAAGAAATTATAATTATAACAATTTACTTTTCCATAGACATTGTATAAATAGTTTGCTAATATTATTTAAAATTAAATTGACCTTTGAAACAAAAATAAAATTCTTTGAACAAGGCTCGGCCGGCAGGCCGAACTTTTAACTTCGACAGGTCGAAGGTCACCCATCGGCAGGCCGTCCGAGGCCTTGCAGAATGGGGTTTTCAAAATCCACAAGATCGGCAGGCCAATGCTTGGCAACCGGCAGGCCGATTGAAAATCTTCGACAGTCCGACCAAAATGGTCGGCAGGCCGAACTTTTAAAAAAAATTTTGATAACAAGTTTTAGAGCTTCAAATGTGGAAGAAAAATTTATGAAATAATAAAAAACACATTCACAAAATTTATAAAAATTATTCTTAATTTATAAACATACTCAAAATCCAAAATCATAGGGTATTTCTTTAAATCTCCTTTCCTTGGCGTTCTTCCATTTGCAAACCATCTTCCTTAGCTCACACGCCTGTCATTGTCCTCCGCCTACTCCATAATTTTCTTACCCTTATCTGCAACATGATGAAAAACTTGAATAAGCTAATGCTTAGTAAGTACATTATAATTCTCACAATTAAAAACATTTCATGAACATCACCATCATAATAGTGCACTAGGCACATTTTCATAAGAACATATCTTTCATTACATCATCCATATTAAAACTTATCCATTTTATCTTAAGGGGGCCCAAGTGTTGCACCATAACATCATCATCATAGGCGCGCCGTCATGAGAGGAGAGGGGTAGCTAATCCCAAACCAAACATGACATGTCCAACCTTCGGGATATCATAAATATAAACATAAACATAGAGTGTGCAACACTTATTTAGGTGATACCTATATACATACTTATACTTTCATACTTTGAAAAACATTATCATGAAAACATGCATAAACTTTCATGCCTTAAACTTCATAAAAATCATCATGAGAAATCATCATAAAACCATCATAAAAATGGATTTCAAACTTTTCATAAAACTCATACTTTTCATAAACATATCACGTTGCAGGTGAGAATGTACTTACCTTAAATGAGCTTACTTAACCTTACTTTATGGGTGATAACGCCGCGGTCTTGATGTGCTCACTTCTCAATTTGTTCATGTCATACATTTATAAAATGGTAATTAACATTTATTTTAAATCATTAATTACCATAACATAGCATCCCTACTAACCATTTCATAAAAGCATCATACATACATTTTTCATTCACCATAAAACATAGAAACAACATTTTCAACACATTTTCACTTCTGACCTACATGAATTTAAAAATTAATAACTTAACATCCACTTATAATTTGCAAACCATAATTGGCAGAGACATACATAACATATATACCTATCACCATGATTTTTCTTCAGTCATAAAAATCTCATTTAATACTTAAAACAAGTCATACATCAAAAATACCAAAATCTGCCAGCATTAGCCAAAACAGTGAGCATTATAAACTCAGGTCCAATTTTTTTTTTCATATCACAGAAAAATCCACAAAAATTCTTACATGTAATACACTCACAGAATTATAACACATTTAAAATTCAGCCTTAAATAAATTCCTAACACTTCAAAACATGCATTAGAAGGCAGAGAGTAAAAACATACTCTAAGTGCAAAACAGTGAGCTACATGTAATAATTTGTGCCAAACAATTAAAATAAACTTATTTAGACCTAAAAATTCATATGATATTATTTTTAACCTACACATACAGTAGCATAAAATTTCTCATTTCCAAATAAAATTATATAATCATACAAAAATATCACAAAATCAAGAATCTCACAACTTTACATTTTAAGGAGTCAAATAACCTAGGTTTATTAAAAATTCTATAACTCATGAAATACTCATCAAATCATTACCAAAATTTCC
>CAMOHE010044038.1:0-16280 GCA_946598075.1 Artocarpus hirsutus
GGACAATGACAGGCGTGTGAGCTAAGGAAGATGGGTTGCAAATGGAAGAACGCCAAGGAAAGGAGATTTAAAGAAATACTCTATGATTTTGGATTTTGAGTATGTTTATAAATTAAGAATAATTTTTATAAATTTTGTGAATGTGTTTTTATTATTTTATAAATTTTTCTTCCGCACTTGAAGCTTTAAAACTTGTTATCAAAATTTTTTTAAAAGGTTCGGCCTGCCGACCATACTGGTCGGACTGCCGAAGATTTCCAATCGGCTTACCGGTTGCCAAGCATCGGCCTGCCGATTTTGTGGTTTTTGAAAACCCCATTCTGCAAGTCCTTGGACGGCCTGCAGAAGTTAAAAGTTCGGCCTGCCGGCCGAGCCGTGTTCAAAGAATTTCATTTTTGTTTCAAAAGTCAAATTAATTTTAATTTATATTAGCAAACTATTTATACAATGTCTATGGAAAAGCAAATTATTTAAGTAAATTTATAATTTCCTATAAATTGTATTTCTATAAAAAAAAAATGTGTGTAAAGATCCTGGGAATGCTTTTCCAAACTATGATTTCAAATGCACGTTATTAATTACAATAGTTTGTTTCAGTTAATGTTATAAAAAATGAATGTAACGACATCTATGACGTCCGGAAAGGGGGCGTTATACAAAATAACTTTTATTCTTATGCATGATCCATTAATGCTCAATTATGGACTTTAATTATTCATTCCTTAATCTTTTTTGGACTATGGACACAAATCTTCACACCATATGTGCTAAATCATCATAACACTGGGATCATAATAATATCCTTTACTTAAATCTTCCTTTGGGTTGGGAGTTGGTATGACACCTATTTTACTTATTTTTTTTTGGTGTATTATTGTACCAATTCATTTACTATAGTGACATACTATACATGATGCTTATTTAATTTTAAATAAATGCATAACAAATGCAATTAATTAAATGATATAAATGACACATTTTCTTTAAAAAACTTTGATTCCACACCAGGTGGGGTTTGAAACTTACTTGGAATTGGTACTGCACTTATCCAAATTCTTTTTCCTTTTATTATTTGTCTAAATGTCCTACTTGGACAAATTCGGGTAGTACTTGACTTATTCACTATTGGACTACACGTCGAAAATGAAATTTATATGTTAAATACGTAGTTCATGAGTCAGTTAATTTGTAAGTTATGTAACTCAAGCGTTCGTAACTTTTCTTGATTTCTTATCATTTAACCGACACTAATGAGCTACAGGAAAAATTCCCACTAAGGGCATTTTTCTATTTTGGACGTTTTGAGGACCGTTCAAAGTATTTTAACAAAAAATAATAATTTTGTCACTGTCAGGTCTTCTAAATAGTTTTGAAGCTATTTTACTCATTAATTTTTATTTACCCATCATTTGAAGCTATACAAAAGTTCAAGGATCGATTTTCATGAAAAATTCATTTTGTCAAAGTTTTATAAGACTGTAATATAGAAAAAATGACGATTTTTCACCCAAGAATAAAACCGACCATTTTACACCGTTGGGTTTAGTTTTTTGTTTGAATTAAAAATCTCTAAAGTCCTTAGGTCAAATTCTTTAATTTTCAAAACGTTTTCTTTTTAACACAAATTTCAAAATTTTCTGATAAAAACTCATAAAATTCATAACTCACAAACCGAGTGGAATTTCTATGAGCTGTTCATGACTTTTAACAGTTTTAATGAGTTCTATAACTTTTAACTTTCTTTAAATTCAAACTGTACATGGGAGTTTTTGGTTGTTTTTCAAAATTGCCAAGTTTGAAATAATCTTTTCAATTGAGTCCTTTTAAAATTTTACAAAACTTTATTCATACAAGTTGTTAACCCCACTATTTTGGGCAGATCCTATGTTTTGATTGAAAAATAACTTAGCCTCTAAGACCACCATAATCACCGCTCTTTGACTTCACATCAAAACTTTGTTTAAAAGCAAAGTTTTTTAAACTTCAATTTTAAATTCTTAAAACCCTAATTACTAACATCAAACTTCACAATCATACATAAAACATAACATAAAATCATGCTATAAAGTTCTTTCAACATCCTATAGTCTATTTTTGAATAAATACTAGCCAACTTCCTTAAAAAAAAATAAACAGTAAAAGGGTTTAGACTTTTACCAACTATTTTGCAAGCTTGTGATCCTCTTCACAAAGGCTTGATTTTGGCCAAAATTCCTTGACATATAGCATATGAAAATCCCTCCATTAACACCATCAAAAACTCAAGAAAGAAACACAAAAACTCATGAGGAAAACTTGAGATTTTTAACTTAAAAAATGGCTAGCCTTGCACTAGAATACTTGATCTTGATTAAAAGCTTAATTGGAGATTAAACTTTTGAGAAACACCTAACAGATTCATTGAGATAGGCTGTTGGTTTTTGGAGGAGGAAAACAAGTTATTTTGGTTCCAAGTTTAATGAGAATGATGAGAACAAAGTGGGATTTTTTAGTAAATGGCCACATAAGCTTGATGATTCACATACAAGGACTATAAAATGAAAATATTTTTTGTCCAAAAGCAAGGCCCAAAACGGATGCACCAAAGGAAGGAAGATGTGGCCTTTTGTCCACCTTTTGGTGTCCCCCAACTTTTTACACAGTGTAAATTTACACTACACTGTATTTTTCTATACTTCAGTATAAAATTGAAGAGATATTTTCTTTAACAGTTTAAAATTATATTGATTGACTTTTTTCCCACACTGACTAATTCCTATCACAGTATTTTTATCTATGTGTTTATACTTTTTCTATATATTTACTTTGTATTGTGTATCATTTGCTTTTGTGTATCTTTTTTACATTATTTTCCAACAACTATTTGACTATCAACACAAAATCCTCATTATGTAATTTAACTTGTAAATGGACAATTCCCATATCGTACATAATTATGGCACAATTTTCTTCTTAAATTAACATATCTTTCTTCATAAATTTATATCACAAATACCATAATTAATATGACATAAATTTTATTTTAAGAGTATTTTACAATTTTTTGAGTAATTAACTCACAAATTTGCACATTTAAAACACTCAATATTGAATAAAATTTTACATTCATAATGCACACATATATATTATTCGTAAATAATTCACATTTTGTCACAGTTATACAAATGACGATTTATCAAGTAAAATTCGTTATTTAAATCTGAATGAATTTTCTTGATCATTACAATCTACCCTCTTTAAAAATTTTTTGTCATTGAAAATTAGAATAGTTTTGGGTAGAACTCTCTCATCTCATCATCACATTCCTAGGTTGCTTCTTCCACTTGTTGATTTCACCAAAGAACCTTAAAAAGTGGTATTCTCTTGTTCCTCAATTCTTTTTCTTCGTGTGCAAGAATCTAGATTGATTTCTCCTTATATGATAGATCCACTTGAACTTCAATTGGCTCATGTTGAAGCACATGTGATGGATCCAATACATGTTTTTTCAGCATGACACATAGGATACATTGTGTACAGATGCCAGTTTAGATGGTAGGGCTAATTTATAAGCGACATTGCCTACTCTTTTGAGGATCTCGTATAGTCCAATATATCTTGGATTCACTTTTTCTTTTATCCTAACCCTCATCATTCCTTATGCTGGTGCCGCTTTGAGAAAGACTGAATCTTCAACTTGGAATTCTAGTGGTCTCGTCATTTGTCAGTGTAGCTCTTCTGATGACTGTGGGTAGTTTCTAAGTATTGCCAATCAACTTTACATAATCTATGGTCTTTTCAACAAAATCTATGGTTGATAATGCCTTCTCATTAGTCTCATACCAATGAACTAAACACCTGCACTTTCTTCCATAAAGAGCTTCATATGGAGCCATGCTGATTAAAGCATGGTACCTGTTATTATATGCAAATTCTATTAATGGAAGCTTCTTGTCCCATCCTCCCTTAAAGTCCAACATCCAGGCCTTTAGCATGTCTTCTAAAGTCTGAATAGTCCTCTTAGACAACCCATCAATATGGTGATGAAATGCCCTATTGAACCGAGCTTCATACATATTGTTTGGTGAACACTCTTCTAGATTTTGGAGGTAATCGACCACCATGATTGGAAATAATAGACTCTGGCACTCCATGATATCTAATATTTGAGCAACATACAACTCAGCGAGTTGTTCAACCAAATTACTCAGCTTAATGTCAAAAAAGTGAGTGGATTTAATTAATTTATTCATAATTACCTATATAGCGTCATGCCCTCCTATGGTTCTAAGTAATCTGACCACAAAGTCCATGGTTATCTGCTCCCATTTTTGTTCTAAAATTTCACTTTTCTATAACTCCCCGTAGGGTGTTGATTTTCAGCTTTAATCTTCTGACACGTAAGACATTTGCTAACAAATTGAGTGACATCATTCTTCATCCCATACCACCAAAACTTCTCTTTGAAATCTTTGTTCATCTTAGTAGCTCTTGGATGCATAGACTATGGTGTCTCATGGGCTTCTTCTAGTATTTGTCTCCTTAAACTTTTCTCATTCGAAACACATAATCTGTCCTTATAATAGAGAATACCATCTTCTGAGATGCTAAACTCTGTTTCTTTATTCCCTAAAACTTCATTTTTAGTCTTAGATAATGAAGAATCTACTTCTTGTCATTCCATCATGTTTTCAAGAATGTTAGTTGGAAAGATAAATCAGCTAATCTTCTCATGATTAACTCAATTCCTGACTTCTCAAGGTCCTTCTAATGGGATATACAATTATAAGAGCAAATATTGCCTTTCAGCTATAAGAACGCTAGCCACTTGGTTAGCATTTTAGAGCTAATATAGGGTTTCACAGTCATAGTCTTTGACCAACTCAAGCCACCTTCGCTACATCATGTTGAGCTCCTTCTGAGTGAAAATAAACTTGAAAATTTGATGGTCATTAAAAATCTTGCATTTAGTTCCGTATAAGGAGTGACGCCAAACTTCAATACACACACTACTACTACAAGTTCCAAATCATGAGTTAGGTAATTTTTTTATGATCCTTTAGTTGGCAAGATGCATACGCTATCACCTTTCCATTCTGTATTAGCATTGCTTCCAAGACTGTCTTTGATGCGTCATTATAGATTGCAAATTTTCCTAAGTTTTGATCAGGTATAGTTAATACCGGTACACTTGTAAAGCTTTTCTTTAGCTCATTGAAGCTTTCTTCACATTTCTTATTCCATTCATACTTTTTTCCTTTCTATGTGAGGGCTGTGAGTCGTGTTGCAAGTCTTGAGAATCCTTCGACGAAATGTCAATAGTAGCTATTAGTTTGAGAAAACTCTTGATCTTGGTGACATATTTGGGTGCTGGCCAATTGTCTACAACTTCAACCTTAACGGGATCAACAGAAACTCTATCTTATGATAACACGTGTCCTAAGAAATGAACTTTTCTAGCCAAAATTCACACTTCGAGAATTTAGTAAAAAGTTGATGGTCTCCTAATAGTTGAAGTGTAATCCTCAAATACTCCTTATGCTCTTCTAGAGTCCTTGAATTGATCAAAATATCATCGATGAAGACAATGACGAATTCTGTTCATTAGATCCATAAATGTTGTCAGAGCGTTAGTCAATCCAAATGGCATAATACAGAACTTGTAATGCCCATAGCGTGTTTAGAACGCCGTCTTTAGAACATCTCTTTCCTTGACCCGGAGTTGGTGATATTCAAAGCGTAAGATAATCTTTGAGTACATGGCTGCTCCCTTCTGTTGATCAAACAGATTATCGATCCTTCGAAAAGGATACCCCTTCTTGATTGTGACCTTGTTCAATTCCTTGTAATCTATACACATTTATAAGTTTTCATCTTTCTTTTTGGCAAATAACACATGTGCTCCCCATGGCAAAAAACTAGGTCGAATAAACCCTTTATTTAGCACTTCCTACAGCTGAGTTTGGAGCTCCTTAAGTTCTGTTAGAGACGCGCAATAAGGTGCTTTTAAGATTGGTGTAGTACCGGCCATCAACTCAAATTCAAATGAGATTTCTTGCACCAGAGGTACTCTAGATAATTTATCTAGAAACACATCGATGAACTTCTTTCCTATCAAAACATCCTATGTACTAACTGAGCTTTTTGGTCTTTGTTCACCTTGTTCACCAAATACCCTAAGCATCCACTATCTATTAACTTCTTTGCCTTTAGAGCGGTTATCAATGCTTTAAGTGTCCTTGGAGTTTTTCTAGTGTAAGCAAACTTCTTGCTTCTAATTGGCTGAAATATGACCTTATGATGTCGGTAGTTAATTTTGGTGTCATACTTTCTTAAAAAATCTATTTCGAGGATTATGTTGTAATCATGAATATTGATTATTATTAAATCGATAAACAATTCTCTACCACAAATAATGATTAGTACATGATGTAACCAATAATTAGAAATAAATACCTTAGTAGAGGGAAGCGTGGTCCTAAAATTTTATTTTGTTCAATCCCTTTCAAACCCTATTTGTTTTGCTAATCGAAATGATATAAGTGAATGTGTGACTTCAAAATCAAACGAAACATATGCATCAACTTTGGCTATAGAATGCTGACCTGTAACCATGATAGAATCTCCCACTTCAACCTCATTCTTGGTGTAGGTGTAGATATGACCATTTGGTTATGGAGCTTTAAGTCAGCCTTAACTAATGATAGGACTTTTGATCTAAGCCTAAACTATATGAAACTACGACCCTTGAGGTCTCTATTAATTCTGGTGGAATTGATTTTGATTGAATTGGTTTTAAGGATTAGAGAAGTAGTTCTTGGCGTAATGTTCTTCTTTACCATATATAAAGCACTTATTAGTGCCTGCTTTGTATTCCCTAACATACTTTTTTCCACACTAAACACATGTGGGTTTATTCTTCCCTCTATCATTCATCCTTTTCTGGGGTTGACTGTTCTGATTACTCTGGTTAGTTAAGATTCCACTTTATCTTCTTAATATTGTTGTGGTTGCATCCAAACTAGTTGTTCTGAGTCTTTCTTTGCCCTGAGTTACTACCTTGACCCTTTATTTGAAAAGTTCAATTTTGCTTTGCCAAAGCTTTTCCTTCCCTCTAAACCTTGAAAATCTAAGCTCTTTTGACCTTATCACGAGAAATTCTAAACTCTACTCGTCTTGCTCGTTCGATGCAACCTTTCATGGATTTGGGTGTCTGACCACCGTTGTCCACAAGCATTGTGATATTTGTGTGGAACATCATCAACAATCTTCCTTTCTCTATCCATGGGCACTAATTTAGGACAAAGATGTACCAGTTAATTGAATATTTTAACAGCATCATTAACTAACAGGTTGCCTTGCCAAAAATTGTTAAATTTTCTTGCTAAGCTGCCATAGTTTCCACATTGAAGAAACCTTCTTTGAACTCTTCAACAAAGTCAGTCCAAGTCATTTCATGCATATTTCTCTTTTGTTCAACATTTTCCCACCATCTTCTTACATCTTTTGTGAGGGAGCAAGATGACATAGCACTTTTTCACGGTCATTGAGTCCTATAAACTTTAAGACCCTTTCAATTCCAATAAGCTAATCGTCTGCTTCTAGTGGGATCATAAAACTATCAAAATCTAGTGCCTTCATGTGTTGGAACTTTTCGTAAAAGTCCATGATAGGGGCAGCAGGTGCTATTGGTGCTACTTGATCCTTTTGTGGTGCTAGCAGAGTTGGTGGTGGAGGGTTTTCTTGTTCTCATGGTACTTGATTTTAGTGAGCTAACTGCTCATGTAGTCCTTGTATTTCTTTCTGTTGAGCTTAGAGCCTTTCTTGCATTTTGGTAATCATATTCATGAGTTTGGGATTCTCATCCCTTAGTTGCTCCATTGTTGTCGATTACAATCCTAACATAAATTGTTAAAATCATATGTTTCTTATTACATTATAAGCTCAATTATTCAAAGTCAAACGATTTAATTTAAAATCATAAACGTATACAATAACATGTACTTTACTTCATTTTATTATGTAGTTATACTCGTATGCCTCTTTAGTTAACAAAACATATCACGTGTGGCTAACATATCATAATACGTAGTTCTAGATCTTCTTCCTCATCCTTGCTTGAATCAATAGAGGGATCATCACTGGCGCACAAAAGTTTTGGTGATCTTGGATCATTCTCAGGTACAACTTGATCTTCGGTATCTAGGTACAACCTATTCTTCTATGTAAAATGACTTTACTTTAAATTCCTCAAAGCTATGAAAATCATGTGGATATAACACCAACATCTAGATCTCGTTGAGAATGCCGCTCTATAAAAGGTCACAAACTTATCATAGTGGCATTCCTAGCATAATTGTTGGGACTATGGTATAATGAAATTGTGTCATATAATACTCCATTGTCTCTCCCAGGTATCTATCCCGAATTTCCCGAAGACGGTCATAACATTGTCGCTGCCAGTATCCCCAAAGAAAAGGATCTATCAATATCGATCCACCAATAATAGGTGCTCATGAAGATGGTGCAAACTTTGTAGAGATTTAATCCTAGAATCCTTGCCAATCGTGGCACTGTCCATATAGACCGAGACTTAGCCACCATACTAAAGCTTCTCCTTATAGTCTTTCCATGCTAGAAGAACTTGGAGGTGCGGTGGCATATGATAGGATAGGAAGATGACCTCGATGACATTGAGCCATTACGTTAACACTAAAGGTTGCTACTACCATCGTAACGGGGCGGTATCATGTCCTAAAAAGCTACACTTGCTCTTTGATTGGCATTCATGCGATGATCATCACATGGGGCCACCATCAACTATAGTCGTATTAATGAAATATTACTTTTTTCTACAAAAGAAAACTTCCTAGCATTACAAAACCAAAATAAGGCTATCTTATTTGAGCTGTGGCCAAACGATGTATGGCAAGGTGTAATAGAATCACAGGATACTTGCTCTGATACTAACTATAACAGCCCGACTTTTTGAACTATTACTTAACATTCTTTTTAATCTTAATTAACCTTGTTTAAGTTATTGAAAAGTGCAACCATTTTTTAAACAAAAGAAACACTTTTAACATATTTTAACCTTTTTTTACAAACATATCTTTGTTTGAAATAGTACATGTAACACTTGTTTTACTCATAATACAAACCATAGTAACTAAATAGTTTCTTTTAAAATAACGAACTTCAAAACATATAATACACAGCGAAGACAGTCTCACAGCGGTATCCATACCCTTGACTACACTTTTCCTTGATTGTTGTTATCATCTCAATAGTAATTCTACTCTAGTCTCTTGGCTAGATTTCCTACAGTATGAAGTAAACTAGGTAAGCTATTGCTCAGTCAGTCCAAACATAGCCCACAAAATAACTTTCATTCTTATGCATAATCCATTTATACTCAATTATGGACTTTAATATTCATTCTTTAATTTTTTTTTTCTTAAACTATGGGCGCAAGTGTTTTTGAACCATATATGTAAGATTATTATAACACTGAGATTATAATAATATCCTTTACTTAAATCTCCCTTTGAGTTGGGAGTCGATGTGACACATATTTTACTTATCTTTTCTAGTGTATTATTTTACCAGTTACTAATAATAGTGACATACTATACATGCTGCTTATTTAACTTTAAATAAATGCATAATAAATGCAATTAATTAAATGTTATAAATGACACATTTTCTTTAAAAACCTTTGATTCCACACTATATGTGGGGTTTGAAACTTATTTGGAATTGATACTACACTAATCTAAATTCATGTTTATCTTATATTCATCTAAATATCCTGCTTGGACAATTTATTCTAATATTAGTTTACTTATTCACTATTGGACTACATATCAACGATGAAATTTATACGTTAAATATGTAGTTTGTGAGTTAGTTAATTTGTAACTTACGTAACTCAAGCATCTGTAACTTTTCTTCTTCATTTCTTGTCATTTTTCGGACTCTGATGAGCTAAGGAAACAATCCGTGCTATGGGCGTTTTTCTATTTTGGATATTTTGAGGTCCATTTGAAGTATTTTTAACAAAAATAACAATTTTGCCCCTGTTGAGTCTTCTAAATGGTTTTGTACCTGTTTTTTTCATCAATTCACATTTACCCGTCATTTGAAGCTATACAAAAGTCTAAGGATTGATTTTCATGAAAAATTCATTTGTCAAAGTTTTACGGCTTTCAACCATAATATACAAAAATGATAATTTTGCTCCTAGGACCAAAACCAACCATTTTCCACTGTTGCACTCTACTTCTTGTGAGAATTAAAACTCTATAGAGTCCTTGGATCAAATTCTTTTAAGTTTCAAAATGTTATCTTTTTTAACATAAATTTTGGGATTAAAAACTCACAAAATTCATAACTCACAAATCAAGTGAAACTTTTACAATGCGTTAGTGTTTTTTAAACAATTTCGATGAGTTCTATAGCTTTCGTGTTTGAGCTTTCCTTATATTCAAACTATGCAGGCAAGTTTTTGGACGTTTTTCAAAACTCCAAAGCTTGAAATAATCTTTTCAATTTTGTCCTTATGTAATTTTACAAAATTTTGGACAAAATTTTGTTCATACAAGTTGTAAACCCCATTGTTTTGGGCAAATCCCATGTTTTTCTTGAAAAATAAAAGCCTCTAAGACCACCAAAATCACCACTTTTTGAATTTATATCAAAATTTTGTTCAAAAGCAAAGTTTTTCGAACTTTGATTTTAAATTCTTAAAACCTTAATTACTAACAGTAGACTTCACAATCATACATAATACATGGCATAAAATCATGTTATAAAGTTCTTTTAACATGCCATAGTCTATTTTTTGAATAAATACAAGCCAACTTCCTTGAAAAAAATAAGCTTTAAAGTAAAAGGATTTAGAATTTTACCAACTATTTTGTAAATTTGTGATCCTCCTCACAAAGACATGGTTTTGGCCAAAATTCCTTGACATATAGCATAGGAAAATTCCTCCATTAACACCATCAAAACTTAAGAAAGAAACACTCACTTGGGAAACTTGAGATTTTTGCCTCTAAAAGTGGCTAGTCTTACACTAGAATACTCGATCTCGATTGAAAGTCTAATTAGAGATTAAAATTTTGAGAAATATTTGAGAGATTTATGGAGAGGGCTGTCAGTTTTTGGAGGAAGAAAACGAGCTATTTTGCTCCAAGTTTTTATGAGAATGATGAGAACAAAGTGGGATTTTTTTTTTTTTTTGACAAACGGACACCTAAGCTTCATGACTCACATACAAGGACTAAAATGAAAAGGCTTTCATCCAAAGCAAGTCCCAAAACTAGTGCAGCAAAGGAGGGAGGATGTGGCTTTTTGTCTATCTTTTGGGTGTTGCATGGTGGGTTCCACAATCTTTTACACAATGTAAACTTATACAACATTGTATTTTTCCTACACTGAGTGTAAAATTGAGAAGATATTTGCTTTAACTGTCTAAAATTACATTGAATGAATTTTTACCCATACTGACTAATTCCCATCATAGTATTTTTATCTACTGTATTTACACTTTTTTTGTATATTTACACTATACTGTGTATCATTCACTTCTCTGTGTCTTTTTATACTGTATTTCAACAACTATAGAACTATAGACACAAAATTCTTATAAGTTTATTTAACTTGTAAATAGGCAATTCTTATACTATATAGAATTATAGCATAATTTTCTTCTTAAATTAACATATCTTTCTTCAAAAATTTATCACAAAAATTATAATCACTATGACATAAATTTTATCTTAAGAGTATTTATAATTTTTTTAATAATTAACTCACAAAATTTATACATTTAAAATACTTAATATTGCATAAAAATTTTACATTCATAATGCACACGTATATTATTCATAAATAATTCACATTTTATTGTAATTATATGAAATACAATTTATCGAGAAAAATTTATTGTTTAAATCTAAAGTGAATTTTCTCGATCATTACATATAGAGATCCAACATTTTTGAAGATGACACGACCACGATGAAAGCTAAGAATTTTTAATGAATATGAGGTTAAACTAATATTATTGAAAAAAATTAGAAATTTAAATTTTAAAACTTATCTTGTAATGGCTTCGACAAAATAGCTTTCTTTTGCTATCATCCTATATCATCAATCGAGTTATTTTAACAATTGACTTAAAAAATTAAATAATATTGAAAATCTCACAAAGAGTGTTAAGTGCATACTTCAGTATAATTTTGTAATCAATTTTCCTATGAATCTTTGCTTTATTCTTGACTAATTTGTGTTTTATATATGTTTTTGTGTTTTATAGATGATTTAATATGAAAGGTTGAAAAGAGGATTAAAAATATGGATTTAAGAGCTTCAAAAGTCAAATTATTCGGAGTCCATCGAGAGTCGTCAGAAGCGAATCGAGTGTAAATTGTGTGCAATGCAACGAATTCAGCACCATTTAGCAACAACTAGCCACTCACCCTTGTGCCAAAATTCCATGTGGCAGTGTGGATATTTTGTGATTTCATGCCCTCGCAAGCTAAAATTCCAGTGGCCATGCACTTGCTTTTTCAACTCAATGTGTTTTTTTTTTCCGCATAGCCGCGAGAATGAGGCCTTGCCCTACATGTGTTTGCGATTTTCACTCCATTTTTTACCTAAAAAAAGCCCAAACTTGCCTTTTTCATCGTCAAGACACAAACCAATAAATACCTCACCTAGACATAATTAGAGATCAGTTTTTCTATAATTTTTTCAGTTTTTCCTTAGTTATTTTTAGGCTTAAAAGATAAAGAAGAAGAAGAAAAAGAAGAAGAGAGAGCTCTAGTGAAGGCAAAGGAGAACCGTCTGCGTAGAAGGATTTCTTACTCCAAAACTCGTTCTTTTCCTTGTTCTTTTTTTATTTTCTTCTTAACTATGTTATTTTAGTTTTGTTTTGGTTGAAGGGAAATTTAAAATCCTAGACATAATTTTATGATTAATTTATATAGTTATGTTCTAATTTTCTAATTGAGATTGTTTATGTTCTATTTTTAATGTACATGATTAATTCATGTTTCGTTTGGGTGCACAGCTGAATAGGACTTAAGAATATTATAATGCTAGATTGGAAAGCTTGATCCATAATTGTCTTGTTATTCTAATAATTAGTAGCGAATTATAATTAGTTTTGGTCAAGTATTTGTATGATTGCATGTGGAGCATAACCTAGGTTAAATGATCTAAGCTTGTGTGATTGTTGCCTTGATCAACCTATCTTTCTCAACTTAATACTTTCATTAGATTATATCTAGGGTACTTGTTCTAGGCTGTTTCGTAGAAGGGGCTTAAAAGAGCACTTGTTTTATTAAATCCACACAGTAAGAAAAGATTTGGATAGCAGAGCATATTGTTATCTGCGGTTGGTAGTTTCAATAAAATATTAGAAATAAGCATGTAATTAATTGTATGATAACTATTTAGTAGTAGCAAATGATTCTTTGACCAAATTTATTATTATTGTTTTGTGTTTATTTATTTTCCTGTCTTTTTCTTAATTTAATTTATAGTCAAAAATCCCCCATCTTTTACTTAGTTTTATTGTATCTTAATTTAGTGTTAGTAACAAATTATTTAGACCAAATCTTTTACGAAACAATTCTTACTCAACACTATACTTGACTACGACTATATTTTAAGTAAGGCTAATTTGGTATCTCCCGAGACATACCAAAGGGAGACTAATCAAACATACAAACAAACTCTCATGAAGAGAGACAATAATAATGATTGTGATACTATTTACAACAATAATATCTTTAATTTTCTATATTTTATGAGATAAATGACCATACTGTAACAATATATATTTATAAACCTACCAGAAGTAAGAGCTGAAAGTTGCAAATTCAATGTTTTGAAAAATGACAGAGGATTACTAGGTTACTATTATATTCACAAAATAACCAAGTAATCTCTCTATTTATAAATATATTATTTTTTGAGGAAAAAATATGTTATTACCAAATACATACAAGTAAGAACATCAATAAAAAAAATCAAAAATAACATTAATGTAAGAGAATAACTGTTGGAGATAACCAATTTCTCCTGCTTTATATCACGTATATAACTAGCAAAATCACATGCTTTTAATTAGAAGTATACCAGATGAAATACCAGAGCTCAAATATGAAAAAAGAAACCTTGGTAATTGACTTTTTCAACTGCTGGTAAGCGTTCCATGATTTTGGTAACCGCCAAACACCTTAGTTAGACATCACAACTTTTCAGAAATTGCTTATCGGAGTTCGGAAAGAGGTTGAGAAGGGGAAGCACCGCCATGAATCATCGCATCCCGCCGCCTTCATCAAAGAATCTTGAAGACGATTCTTTCTTCCATAACTCTGCTCTGTCCTCCACCGCTAATTCCATTTACTCAGTGGTTGCATCACACCTCTCAATAGGAAAACACAGAGAAACTACCGCAAGTAATTTCCTGTAAAGTACACAAAATTACACAAAATTACAAAAAGTTTGGAATTACTAATTAGAAAATTGCAAAGTTAGTAAGTTTAATGAGATCAAACCTTTGCTGCTGAAGGAATAAGTGAGAAGCACTGGTTCCACGAACAGTATCAAGAAAATAAGTTTCAAATTCAAATTAGATTTTAGATACAAGAAGATTATCGAAATATCCATTGATCATGTACTATGAGTTGATGATGTACAGATTTCTGTTAAAAACTTAACAGAAGGGGAAGTTTTGTTAACAGAATATAAATAGGGGGAATTGATGTAAAGAATGAAAGTTTAGGGAGCAAAATGTTACAAGAATCATAGTCGGATGGATTTTTAGTAAGTAATTCTAAAAAAAGTAATCCATAGATTCCACTTTAGCAACCAAGCCGTTAGTAGGTAGATTTCATATCGACAACTACCAAATTGCACTCTTGTGGTCTATGTCAATAACTAGAAATAGTTGATATGTTTTTAAGTAAAAACAAAAAAATAAAGAATATATCAAATTTAAAATCGACATCTACTAGATTTCAGTCAGACACTTTATATAGCATCGGCGACCTAAGACAATTGATAAATTTTTTGTTAAATTATATGAGAAAAAAGTGTAACAAATTGACAAAAATTGATAAATATTTAAATTGTGTTTTATCAATACATTATTTTTCTTTTTAACTTGAGAGTGGGGGTTTCAAATTTTTCACTTTAAAGTGAAAATATGAGTATGGTTTTACTATTAGATTAGCTTACAATCACTCAACACATTATTTTTTTCATCGCCTATTATGTAATTCTTTGATATAAAATTTTGAAAAAAAGGAGGACATAGTTGTCAAATTTTCTTAATAAACGCACGCTCACTATAATTTTTTTCCTCCTTTCTCTTTTTCTTCATTAAATAATTTTTCAATTTGTGTTTTCTTGTTCCCTCATCCCAATTATATTTTTTTTTTTTTGGAGAAAATCGCAATTACCTATTCATACTTTTCCCCCCCTAAAAACCTATTTATACTATACTTGGTATTTGTTCTTCACACCCCCTTGTGCTATACTTATCCCACAGTATAGAAAAACTTGAATACTACATTTAAAAAAAAAAAAAATTGAACAGTTCATTTTAAATTTTTCAGATTTGCCTTGTCCACAGTTACCCATGTATACTGCAGTCAGAGTTGAAATCAGAGTCATCCCTATTCATCTGTCCGTTTAAACCTAGAATCCATAAAATTTTTTTACACAAAAAAGAAAAGAAAAAAGGAATCGAAATAAAATGTTATTTATTATATATACCTTTTGAGTAAAATTTTGTGTTTTTATTTCTAAAAAGTACAATGTACACTTATAATACTGTTAATCATAACTTAAATAATTACTATGACATTAGAATAATGAAATAATACTCATAATTGTGTTTATTTAACAAAATAAAAATAGATGGTCAAAAAATTGAATAAAAAATAATAAAAATTAAAAAGAAAAAGAAGTAAAGTAACAAACATAAGTTTAAGGGGATTTGGTATTTTTCATTTTGCTTTAACATTTTTGCACATAAATTAGAAATAAGTCTTAATTCAATAATAGTATTAGGATTGGAAGAAGGATTGTTGTTGGGGTACAATTCGGACAGGCCCAAATTGACCGTGGGCCCTGGCGGCCCAACAATATTGATCGAGCGACTCGAACAAGTCGCACGATCGAATCGATTATTCGATTCGTTAGTTGGAATTGGCTTCCCAAAACTGACTATTCGATTCATTTAGGGTACCGCTCGTCCAGATCGTTTGAGGAACCGCTCG
>CAMOHE010044038.1:16300-27628 GCA_946598075.1 Artocarpus hirsutus
TTAGAATAATGAAATAATACTCATAATTGTGTTTATTTAACAAAATAATAATAGATGGTCAAAAAATTGAATAAAAAATAATAAAAATTAAAAAGAAAAAGAAGTAAAGTAACAAACATAAGTTTAAGGGGATTTGGTATTTTTCATTTTGCTTTAACATTTTTGCACGTAAATTAGAAATAAGCCTTAATTCAATAATAGTATTAGGATTGGAAGAAGGATTGTCAATCTAATTTCTTAATCTTAGGTTTCATTAATCTCATTCCCATTTTAGAGTAATAATAATAATAATAATAATAATAATAATAATAATAATAATAAATTATATAGTTTCAACTCTGATTCTTAATATGTATTTACCAAAACGTAAAGGAATATAATAAGATTCGAAAATAAAGTAAAATAATAAAAATAAGAATCATATTTCTTTTTTAGTGCTTACTTATCTATTTGATCGCGTAATAAAATACTTTCATATCCTTTTTATAGTGTTTACTAACTTACAAATAGTAATATTATGAATATAATTACTAATATATTATTTGTGTATAACTAAATAATATTTAAACTTGGACATTTAAGTAAATTTAGAATTTATTCCTTTTAGAAAAATAGCAGCAAAAGAGATATAAGAATTAATATTCTTTTTTCTCATTTTTTATCATATACGACCCACAAACTTTCATTTTTAATTTTGTGAAAAAGTACATTGTTAAAAAGGAAAGAAAGTCGCACTTTACTTCCCTTCCCATTTGATGCAAAGTAGACTTGCCCCTTGTAAGTATAAATGTCAATATAATTTGTAGCAAAAGAGAATACCGTCTTTCATAGACATGCATGGTGTATTTGGTGCCGCTTTGGTTTTTTCATATGAAACTCTATATACATATTATTCTTTGAGCGTTTTCAAACAAACCTATTGGTAACTCTAGTCTTTAATTGAGGTTGAATTGTTATATGCTTTATGGTCTTTCCCATTTGATTTAATACTTCTCTATTTTAATTTAGTATACAACTTTTAATACTTATCTATTTTAATTTAGAATACGATTTTTATTTTCAAAAAATACTTTTGTTAGAAGGGTGCCACCCATGTGTTGTCATTTTTTATTTACAGGAGTTTTCAGTGTAAAAAGCCCAAAAAAATAAAATAAGGGCAAAAGAAAAAAGTAAAACGAGACAAGGTTCTAATGTTTTTTTTTTTTTTTTCACTTGTTTTGAAATGCGACTGGTCCTGACTCAGAACGAAAGGGCTGCGATGAGGAGGCAGTGCTTGTCTTCTCCTTATCCTCTAGTCTATCAGTATCACCACAACATATCTCAAACCCGACTTCTCTTCTTCTTCTTTTGCTCCTCCATTCTTTACAATAACATAAACTCTAATGCTTCTTTTCCCTGGATTACAAAAACGACAGGTAGAGAACTGAACTCTAAAGGAAGAGAAAAAAGAGAAGAAAAGGTGGAAAACGAAAAGCCATGTCCTGTTTATTGCCTCGGTTCAATTGCAAACCGGACACATTCTCTGCCCAATTCGCCTTCAGAACTCACTCTCTACCCAACCCCAACTCCCACCTCCGTAAGTCTCTCTCTATTGTTTTTGTGTTAATTGTTCTTCAACTATTAAAAAAAAAATGTTCTCTTTGTTTTTTTTTTTTTTTTTCTTTTTCTCTTATTTTGTCGAGAGTTGGATTTGGAACGACAAACACCAAATTTTCTTTCATGGGCAGCTATTTTTTATCTATGTTTTTAACTGCCAATACAGATGTTTGCATTTGCACTTAAAAGGGAAGGGAAAGAACATCTTAATGAAGAAAAAAAGAAAAAGTTGCGTTATGTTTATAGTGATGGAAGTATGAAGCGATACCAAAATTCAAGCCCAACCGTACTCTTCTTCCGCTTTTGTTTGACCCATGTTTTTGAAATTTTCATTTGACTCTTTGCGTTTTATTAGCCTTAAAACTTGATTTGGGAAAGATGGAGAGAAAGCATGGATAGAGGAAGCTAAATAGGAAGAATAGAGAAAGGAAGAACCAATACTATGGCAATTCATCACTAACAGTCTCAAATCTTCTAATTAAGAATCAAATAATTTAGACACGCGTTTCATAATCAGGTTAAAATTCTTTTCACTTTGGTCATAAATAGGTTCTTATCTGGTGGTCTTTCTCTGTGTGTGTGTGTTTTTTTTTTTTTTTTTTTTGAATTATCTCTTGATTCGCCTGGTTGATATTTTTTAATTTGGAATTGGAATCCCATTTTGCCTGGTAAGATGTTTTGTTTTTACCTGCATGTGCTATTGAAGGTTCGCATGATATTAACCTAGACTATGCCAACTGACTCGAATTTAGTGGCTATGGTTTCCCTCGTGATGTGCTAAAGGCGTGCAATGTGATAAATCTTTTGACCTTTTTTTTTTTTTTTCATGATATATTCCATTCAATTATGCAGCAAAATCTAGAGATATCTCTTCCTTGGCACAATGTGTTTTGTCTACGACGTCTCCCTCAACATCAGTAGGAGCAACTACTGTACTTAGCACGGAGAAGCTGAGGTTACCATCTTTAGATGCAAATTCTGATTCAGTGATTTCAAACAGACCTTGGACGTATACGGGGGCAATAGGTCCACCTACCGAGGTCAGACATTATTTTTAGACGTGTCATATTGAATTATGGATTATAAAATTATATGGAACTTCCTACTGATTGTTTTACTTTGTCAAATTTATTAAGAAAGAAATATTACGAGTTTGAATTCTTAAAGTACCCATTCATTTTTAGGCCAATTTTGAAGCAACTTTAGCCACAGAAACACTCCTCACAAGTGAAGAGGCTGTAATAGCAGCCGCCGCCGCCGAAGCTGTTACTCTTGCAAAAGCAGCAGTCAAGGTTGCAAAGGATGCGGCTCTACTAGTTAGACCTTCTACCAGAGCAGAAGTTTTGTCTTTAGTTTCTTCTGAAACACGGAATGTGAAAACCGCACAAGCTGCTATCAGAGATTCTTTGAGAGCTGAAATCGCTCTGCTTGAAGACCATCCTCTGAAAGACATAGCAAAGGAGTCTGATGATGTAGAACCAACAAATGAAGACCTTCAAATGCTGCAAGAACAACTTTCCAAAAGCATAGCTGTAAGATCAAGGCGTCAAACTGAAAGGAAGGCCAGAAGAGGCAGAGCAGCAGAGAAGGCTGCTGCGAATGCTGTGGCTGTGAAATTTGGTTCTAACAGCCGAAAAAAGCGTGCTTCTATACAAGACGTGGATCATTCCGATCCATTGCGTTACTTGAGATCAACAACCAGCACTTCGCGGCTTCTTACTGCAACAGAAGAAATTGAGCTCTCAGAAGGAATACAGGTGCAGCTCAAATTATCAATCATCAGCTTCAGGGGGAAAAAAAAGTTGTTGCAAGAAATATAGCACCTGTCTCCTCCACTCAAATATATATATATATATACATATATTTATTTATTTATTTATATATATATATATATATATATCATCTGCTGAGGATCTTGGAATCACTATTTTGTTTAGGTGTTTGTTTTCCTTGGGCACATGTCCCTTCAGACTCTAGTTTCTAGAGAAGGAATATCATACAAAGTGAAAGCCTTTTGTCACAAGCAAGTTCATAGGATTGCTTATGATGTACATGAGCAATTTGAGTAGAAAAAGGACTAAATCTTCATTTTCTATTATTGTTTAACACAAGTTGCTCTCAATTAACCATGAAATGTGAGATCTTGTGAAGCTGCCATATGATTTGTAGCAGGCAAATAAGTAACGCTTGATGCTTTTCTAGCTGTAAGTTGGTGCTGCAAGTATCGATCATTGTTTTCTTTCATTGATTTAAAAGTTTTGCAGGTTATATTATTTGAATCTAGTGTTACAGATTTTTGATGTATTCACATTGCACCCTAATTATGTGGTTTAGGAGAGGTAGATACCATATCACAAAGACCAAAGCATGAATTTTTACATTTCACTGAGATTATATTATTCCAGCATGGCTTTTTAATACAGCCAATATAATTTTTTTTTTCAATGATATTGCTATGGGGGATTTTTTTTTAATAAACTACTGGAACGTATGAAAAAAAAAAAAAGAACATTTGGAAATATTATACACTTGATTTAAAATTGTTCCTGGAGATTTTACTTTGTCTCATTTCTGATGTCATCTGTTTCATCTCAATCCAATTAATTGTAAGAAAAATCAGTTGGTCTCTTTTATACAAATTTTGTGTCCTGATGTCTCTTTGGCATCTGTTTAATTCAGGACCTGCTGAAGCTGGAAAAGCTCCAGGAGGAACTCACGGAACGATGTGGCGGTCAGCCGACCTTTGCGCAATGGGCTGCAGCTGCAGGCGTTGATCAGAAGACCTTGAGGAGGCGCATAAACTATGGTAGTCTGTGCAAAGACAAAATGATTAAGAGCAACATACGACTTGTTATATCGATTGCAAAAAATTATCAGGGAGCTGGGATGAATCTTCAAGATCTTGTTCAGGTATGCACTAATGAAAAGGATATCGAAAAGTGGAAAGGAATAATGTTTTTAAATCCTCAGATTCTTTTATGCTTCTGACATTTAAATTTTGGTGCTTAATTTGCAGGAAGGATGTAGAGGTCTTGTAAGGGGTGCTGAGAAGTTTGATGCTTCAAAGGGTTTTAAGTTCTCAACTTATGCGCATTGGTGGATTAAACAGGCTGTTCGCAAGTCGCTCTCTGATCAGTCCAGGACTATCCGCTTACCAGTCAGTTTTCTTTCCATGTCCTATTAACCTTTTAGGGGGCGTGTGCAATATTCGTTCCATGATAAATTGTGAAAGCTCATGCCGAATTATCAGATACCTTTTTGTATATCTAAAAGCACAAAAGGATAATCATAATTTCGTTTTGTAATTGTTGTTTTTTTTTTGTGAAACAGTTTCACATGGTCGAGGCAACTTATAGAGTTAAGGAGGCTAGAAAGCAATTGTATAGCGAAAACGGAAGACACCCTGATGATGAAGAAGTTGCGGAAGCAACAGGGCTGTCGATGAAGAGGCTGACTGCTGTATTACTGACTCCAAAAGCTCCTAGATCTCTAGAGCAGAAGATTGGGATTAACCAGAATCTTAAACCTTCGGTCTGGCCTATTCTTAAAATCTAACTCATCCGTTCATGGCAATTTTGGCACAATTGATTTTTTTTTTTTTTTTTGGAATCAAGTTCTAGATGTTATTGCTAATGGGCTGTTGTATCTCTTTTGCAGGAAGTAATTGCAGATCCTGATGCAGAAACGTTAGAGGATGTGCTGACTAGACAATTCATGAAGCAGGATTTGGACAAGGTGCTTGACAGCCTCAATCCACGGGAGAAGCAAGTCATCCGCTGGAGATTTGGAATGGAGGACGGAAGAATGAAGACGTTGCAAGAGATTGGGGAGCTGATGGGAGTGAGTAGAGAGAGAATAAGGCAAATCGAGTCGTGTGCATTCCGGAAATTAAAAAACAAGAAGAGGACCAGACATTTGCAGCAGTATTTGGTTTCGCAGTAACCACATCAGATATGGAAACTCCAGTGCATACATAGAAGCTACTGCATTAGGACCTTTTCATATAATTATCAGTTATCTATGCCCCAACTTTTCATTTTCTGGTGTAGAAATTTAGCTTTTACAAATATTAGAGAATACTTGTGCATAGATTCTTTCTTTCTTCAGATCAGGCATTTTCCCATTCTTGATGTACTGAAGGCAATGACACTCGCTAATGGAAATTTCAATTTATCTTATGAAAAGCAATTTCTATTCATCATTTTGTCTAAATTTGAGAAAGGCAACAGATGTAAATGGTTCTGAAACTATTAGCCCAAGAATAACTACTCAAGAGGAGGTTGAATTGAGTTTTTAAAAACTTTTTGCAATTATTAGAATTTTATAATTTAATGGCACAAGCAAATAAAATAATGAACAACAAATGCAAGTACCATAAATGAATATAAGTGCTAGTACAATAAAGGAGTAAAGTTAGAGATATGCAAACGTCATTTATAATGGTTCAATAATATGCTTACATCTATTATCACCGAACAAGACCTTGACTGAACATTTTCTACTATTTTGACCGTCTTTGACATGATCACTCCTTTTACAATCTGGTGACTTTGTTTACCTGAGGCTTACCGCAACATCTTATAACTACTAATTGTACACGGAGATTGGCAAACCAAATAAATTGAGGCTAACCATGTTCTCTTACAACTGCCAATTTTACACAAAGATTGGCCAATCAAATACATTCCAAAATTTGGTAAGGCTTTGGAAACCTCTCACTCACGGTATACAAGATTGGAGAATGTTTAAACACTTGCTCACACTTCCTAAGAAACAATTAAATACAATTTGAAGCTTTTAGGAGATGTATAAGCACACAATGTGAGTATTTAACAAGTTTGGCTCAAATATTGATCAAAAGCTTATAGAACGCTTAGAGATTGATACAATAATGATTTTAAGTGTTTTTCATGCTTAGTAAGGTCATAAATGAGGCGATTTCTAGACAAACACTTAAAACTAGCCATTTATGACCATTTAAGGCGCATTTCTAACGGCTAGAAATATAAACGTTGAACGTCGCAGTTGACCCCAATACATGGATGTGGTTGACCCCGCTACAAGAGAAGCAACCCATTTTAGGCTGGTGAGGTTGACCACTAGACACATAGTGTAGTCCACTGCACCTCTGCATTTTGTCCACGACGTTAATTTTGGTTTTAAAAACACTTTTAAGTTTAAAACAATTTTAAAACATTTTAATGCCATTTCTAAATCAATTCTAGGTCTTGAAAACAAATGGAATCATGTAAAAACAATTTAGAATATAATTTCAAGGCTTCAGATATTTTTTAACTTAATTTTGAAAATATTAATATAAAAAAAATTTAAAATGTTTGAAATCAAGTATAAAATAAAAAATAATAAAATTAACTTTGAGCCAAATGAACTTGATAAACTTCTCATGCGTACATGCTTAGAAATAAAATAAAACCTATTCTTCATGCTTGTTGATGCCTTATCTTCAATTTTCAAGCTCTCAGTAATTGATCTATCTTCGCATTTAATTGCTTCTGAGTCTTGATAGAGAATTCTTCCACTTATCTTGAATTGTTATAAATTATTTCTTCATAAAATAGCTTTACACACTTAAGATAAATCATTAGTGATTAAGCAATAAATTATTTGTTATCATCAAAACAAAAATAAATATATCATTTGAAACCTTCGAGTCAATAGAAACAACATGTAACTGAGTGTTACTAAGGGGGCATTTAGTAAACAGTAATCAATAGTAATTATATTCATTGGAAAGTGATAATGGGTAATATAATTTCAGGAAAATCAATATTCTCATGTTTAGTTGCACAAAATTATCTTTTTTAAAACTTTCAAAGCTATTTTGCATTTGGTTGTGCAAGGTAATATAATGTATTATTCTTATAAAATCAATAATTTTGAGTATTTTCAAACTAATTATATCATATTGTATACCAAACACCTTCTAACTGTTTATTATTTACTAACCAAAATTGCTTCAGGTAAAGATTTAAGCGAACAGAAAAAACAGATGCTTTTTAAGATTGTAAGTAAACTATGACAAGTGTGTTTTCTTTCTTTTGAAAAGTTTAATATATATATATAGACATATTAAGGTTCTCAATTTAAATGTGTTTTCGCGTAAAAGAAAAAAAGCAAATATTGGGGCCCTAAGCACCAGACACTAATTAAAGCAGAGTCTTATAACTTGCACTTATAAACATCTTTATTAATCAAGATGCTTAGTTTCTAAGTATTTTTTAGATAAGCAGATTACTAACAACAATCTCCAATGAATTTTACGAGATTTTGTGGAGGCAACATTTGAACAAATGGCGTCGAAAAGAAAAGGCAAGAGTGAGAGGCCTTAAAAAAAATGAAATTAAAAACATCAGATTTTTACCAAAAGAAATTAAACAGAGTTTTGTTTCAAATATGATTCTAGTATAATTAGATTTAAGATTAACATAATAATAAGTATACTAGAACTTTATATATATATATATATATATGTAATTCGGGCATAAAGTTAAAAAAATGAAGAGTTTTCGTTATAACCTGTAACAAGTGCTTTCAAACTAGAGAAATTAGGCGTGGTGGCTTATTTTGACCAGTTCTTTCAATAAGCATGTTCTCCTTTGGTTTGCATGCGAGAAAAAAGCAACACCATTTTCGCCTTTCCTCTCATTTTGGCCTTTCCTCTTGCTTGCTCGCTCGCTCTTCTTCTTTGGTACATGCGAGAACGTCGAAATTGGAGGGCATTTTTGTCATTTTTGAATTTGAAAAGTGGTTTACAAAAAATGTTATTTGCTTCATTTAATTTCTTCCCCTACTATTTGCTTATTTCGGTTTTTAAAAATATGCACTATTCTCTACAATTTTCGCATTTTTATGATACTATAAGAAAATAAGAGTAAGCTAAAGACACAAATAATACAATATGGAGACAAATTTTCAAGAATTCGTTATTAATAGTCTCTCTTCCTTTCTTTCTTCTACTCTTCCTCACCGCTTCCTAATCTTCTGGTACATTTCTTGCCTTATAGCACTGCCTATTTATAGGCATTTCATCCATAATGAGCTCATCAAAGAATCATAGTTAACTTCTATGATGCTTATCAATGTTTAGCAGTATACGTAAATGTTTTTAGTTGCTCAATATCTTGAGCATTCATGAATTATTAATTATCTTCGTACTTGAGCTTTCATGAATTTTTAAACATTTCTTTGGATTTTGTGATGATATCTACAAAGCAAGCTATGTTTTATTTAACACTCCCCCTCGCGTTTCTATCATATAAAAATATGCTGTATTAAAACCTTTTTAGGAAAATACCTTGTGGGGAAAAAAATCCTAGTGAAAGAGAAAGACTACATTATTCTTGTTGCATTATACTTTGAAAATTGCCTCATTAAAAACTTTATCAGAAAAGCTTAATGGGATAAAACCATGAAACAAGAGTACAATATATAATTTGACTCTCCCTCAAGCAAAGATGAGCAATACTACTGGAACAAATTGATTAAAGACTTTTAAGTCGAGACATGACAACATTATGTCCCAACTTCTCAAATGTTGCAGTAGGAAGAGATTTATTGAATAGATCTACTAGATTGTCACTCAAATGAATTTTTTGAACGTTTATATCACTTTTCTTTTGTAGTTTATGAGCGAAAAAGCTCTAGCAAAAATATGTCTGGTCCTATCACTCTCATTAATTATAAGAATATTAAGGCGGAGTGTCATTCTCATTAATGATTCAAAGTACATGTACATAGCAAAAAAAAAAGATCCTAAGTCCTAGCGTTCTTCTCTTCATATTCAAATCAAAATCGCATTCTAAGTCCAATTTTTGGGCAGTATGAACTTAGCAGTTGACCTTCATAGCATCAAAGAAATCTTTGAGGGAATTACAGTCCCTTTCTACTAGTGGAAGAAGAGCCTAATCAAAGCCTAAGTTAAATGATTGACAAGCTTTGATAATAATCTTCCCTGAAACGAGAAAATTGAGCAGAAAACAATCTTTAAATTTGAGATTTCTCTTTGATGATGAGCTTTGATCTCACCTACAACTTAGGAAGAAAAAGCCACAGAACCGGGGGCCTCAACTGGGGTAGAAGTAGAACCATAAAATCGGGATCAAACCTTTGAGTTGCTGTCAAGCATATTTTTAAGTACCTGAGAAGGACTCGAGGGTATATGTTTGTGTATTCGGGTGAGGACTTAACTTCTCTAGGATACAATGATTCAAATTTTCAATCCTGTCTGGATTCGAGGAGATCGACTTCTAGTTTTGTGTTTACTCTTGGCGACGGTGTCATCAGTTGAAGAAGTGTGAAGGAAGATTGTACTTCGGATTCAACGATGGAGGCCGAGTATGTGGTAGTTAGTAATGCTTTTAAAAAAGCAATATGGCTCCCTAAGTTCTTTGGGGATCTTGCGGTAGTTTTTGGTATGGATAACGCGGTATCGCTATATTATGATAATAGTATGGCAGTAGCTAATATTAAGGAACCAAGATTTCATAAGAAGATAAGCATATTGATCGGAAGTATCATGTGATAAAGGATTTCGTACAAGGCAGGCATGTCGTTGTGTGCGAAATCGCGTCAAAGGTGTCACAACCCGCCTTTCCGGGCTGTGATTAAATCATTTCTTACGTACTTAAGGGTAATAATTTAGAAGACCCTTTTTTTTTTCAACTGGAAGAATATTTCACATACTATAATTTTCGGAAACTTCCAAAATACTTTCGCTAACTTACTTTTACATAAACATTCTTACTTTTATAATACTCTTCTTTTCAATCCATTTTTTTAAAAAAAACTTTTAACATATACAGCGGAAACAAACAGTAGCGGACTCCATACCCAGCTGCACATATCATCCGTCCACCAGCTCATCGTTAGAATTTATTCTGACCTTCTCATCGGAATACCTACAGCATGAAAACCTTAATGAGCTAACGCCCAGTATGTCCCATAAATCCCACATGGACAATCAAATAAATGCATGATTCGGTTATGCTTTCTTATGAACTTTCCTTATCTTCATCGTTTCTTATCTTCCATTAGGGCCCAAGTGTTCGTACCATTGCGTAATTTCATTAGGATCTATGTAACACCATGACCATATTTTATCCTTTAAACTCCCCTTGTTTTGGGAGTTGGTACGACATTTTTCTTAACTTTTGGTGACATTTACCAATCCATTTACTATGGTTGCCATACCAAGCATGAAATGATATTCACATGTTATCCATAAAACATAAATTCGTATGCATTATAGAGTACCCACAAGTACCTATTTCATAAACACCAATGTTTTCATAACTGTTTACACAAGTACACCATATATTTTATGTAACAATACATAACATAATATACTCTCAGGTATTTTAATCGTGTATACAAGTACACCATATATTGCATGCAACAATACATAACATGATATACACTCAGGTATTTTAATCGTATACACACAGGTACCGTATCTATATCTCTAGGCATTCATTTCATAGCAACAAACAAGTTCACATTGGAATTTATACCCTAATATGCATATTCTCGCATTCTACACCTACTATCTCATGCTGTAGGTGGGAATGGTACTTACTTGTTTTTGCGCACTGTAAAATCAACTTCGTTCTCCTTTCTCCTAGACTCCTAGGATCCTGTTGGCCAATTACCAAATTATTAGCCAATTTTCAATACGTTTCATCACAAAACGTTCAGTACGTAATTGTTCGAGTT
>CAMOHE010044039.1:0-71827 GCA_946598075.1 Artocarpus hirsutus
AAAATTCATCAAATTCATAATTATCAAAGCCAATCAATAGCTCAAAATCTATATTCCTTACTCAAATTCTCTCACTCACATCCCAGGTTATTAGTGGAGGAAAAAAAAAAGAAATGAGTACAAAAAAGTTTTATTGTGCTTCAAATGAGCATCTTGTGTCCGTTGTGCCCTAAATGGGCATCTTGTGAAATAGACCATGTATCAATGGTGGTACCGAATAAGATATGATGTCTGTTGTGCCCAACAAATGAGAACCCTATGGGATATAACATTGAGGAATACTTTGAATGACCTTTAAATTTATCCAATGGTGCCATGTAAGGTCTCAATGTGTAACGGAATTGGTTATAATCCAACCGGCTCCTAAAGAGATAGAGATAGAGAGAAAGAGAAAAGGCAAGGGGTTGCTGAAATTTTACACATAGACTTCTAATTTAGTCCCCGAAACTTTAAAACTCTTATCTAAGTTCTTAAAATTTCAACTTTCGCTCAAGTTCATAGTTTCATTTTTTTCAATTAAATCCATGGTTTTTACATAAACTGTATATTTCATAAATCTCAAGAGAGTTAGACTAAAAAATTAATGTCAATGGTTAAAACAAAATGACTGCATATCTGCAAAGGTTATTTTTGTAACTTTTTCTTTTTAAATCTTTAAATTTATTTTTTCTTCCATTCATTTTTTATTCATTATCTACGTTATTTAAACTTCAATACAACTTAATATGTGCATCACATGTATCTAAACTAGCATATTAAAAGACTGTGTATTATATATACTATTGACCTTTAGTCATCCAAAATGAGCATTTTGGACCTTTTTTTTCCTTTTTTGCTCTTCTTCTTATAAATCTTTTTTGACCTTTTGTTTTTGTTTATTTTTTCTTCATTTTTGATTTCATATGTGAATCTTTCTATTCTTTTTTTAACTTTACCATTTTAGTGCTTTACCTTTTATTTTCTTTTTTCTTTTTACAAAAAAAAAAAACTCCATTTACCTACCATTATCTGTTACAAATGGTGTTTATTGTTTCTTTCTTATTTTTTGATATTTTATCATTTTTTTCTTTTTCTATCATTTTTGCAGCTTTAGTTTTTTCATCTCTTTTTTTTTTTAACTTTTTTGGTGTTTTATCATAGTCTCTATTTACAATTTTTTCCTTTTTTCCCTTTAGATTTTTATTTGTCTATTATTGTTCCCCAGATTTGTTGTTTTAGTTTTTTTTCCCTTTTTAGTATTCCTCCCTTTTTTTTCTTTTTTAATGTTTTACTTCCTTTTCTTTTTTCTTTTTAGCTCCGCTAGTTTACTATAATCGTACCTAAAATGTTCTCCTATCTTTTCTCTCTTAATTACTCTTTCATTTTAACTTTATTAATCTCTCTCATACTCTGATATTAACTTTTTTTTTTTTTTGAAATAATCTCATCCCCTTATAAATTTGGTATCAATCTTGGCTTGATTGTGATAAAAAAGAATCTAATACAATAATAATAGTAAGGGATTTTTTAAAAATATAATAAAAGAAGATTCAAACAATAAAAATTAAAAAGAAACATATTTAAAATAAAAATCAAATTGTGTCATTAATATATTTTTTGTTCCTTTTGTCAAAAAAAAAAAGAAATCTATTTTCACATTTATATATTTCTTTTATTATTTTACCGCTCTTAAACTCTACTCATTACATTGTTAACATATTTTGTCTAAATATAAACAATTTATTAACTGAGGAATCAAAATTTTATATTTCATAAATCTCAAGGTAGTTAGATCCCAAAAAAAAATGTTAGAGGTCAAAATAAAAGAAATATGTATCTTTAGTTATTTGTGCAATTTTTTTTGAATATCTTAATAAAATTTTTCTTTTACTCATTTTTTATTTATAATCCACGTTATAAAAACTTTAGTTACAACTAAATAAGTGCATTGCACAAATCCAGAATAGTATAAGAAAAATAAGAGAAAATTACAGTCAACTTAATAGAGGAAATGGGTTCAAACATGCTAGTAAGTGGTTGATTGGTGGGTGGAGAAGGAAGGGAAATATTATAGCTCTAAGACTTTTATAAAATAAGGTTAATTTCACAAAAGTCTATGAGCTTTAGCCTCAGTCTCAGTTTAGTCTCCAATGTTTAAAAAGCCTTATTTTAGTCATTAATCTATTATTTTGTTGCAGTTTTAATCCCTTCGTTAGTTGGGTATTAAATATTTAATGGAAAACTTTTAAAAGTCCTAATTTATTATTTTGTTTTATTTTAGTCTATCTATTATAACTAAGAATTATTAGGGACTAAAATTTGAAAAATCTAAAGTGAAAAACTAAATATAATGTTTTAATGCATGTAATTTAAAAAAAGCAGGACCAAAAGTTAAATAAAGTAATAGTTAGATTGGGGACAAAAAGTGAAATAATGTAATAGGGTAAGGACTAAAATAGGTCATTTTAATAATATTCTATTAAATATTTAATATCTAACTAAAGGAAGGACCAAAACTGAAACAAAGTAAGTAAAAGATTAAAGACCAAAATAGGACTTTTTTAACATTGAGGACTAAAATGAGACTAAAAGTTAACCTTAGGGACCATTTTGTGTGATTACCCTATATAATAATAATAAAGTACAATTCAAATTTAGAATTTCAGTTATTTATGAATTATTATTTCAAAAAGGACACAGGGATAAAGTATTAGAGCTAACTGACTTGCCAAAATTAGAGAAGAAGGGGTTGTTCCTAATTCTTTAGAAAATGGAGAAGTTTATTATGGAGTGCAAATATGACACTAAGGTTCGTATTTAATCTTAACATGATTCTACAAAATCTCGTCCACACTGAATTATTGCTTAAATACAATAAAAATGATTACAAGACCATTATGTTTAAAAAATTAAAAAAATTATAAAAATAATGAAAAACTTATCCACATCTTTTAGTAGAAATTAAGCCCATATGAACAACTTAATATACATTTCAACCCATATTAAAATCATTTTAAGAAATTGTTATACATTTTAACTCAGAAATTAAATCCATTTTAACAAACTAATACACATTTCAATAATACTTATTTCGAGCAATTAAACCTAGATTAAACTCTTTATCTAAAAAAAAAAAAAAGATCTTTCCACCAAAAAAAAAAAGATTAATCTAAAAGTTTAGATTAAACTAATTTCACAAATAAAAAATCAAATCAATTACACAATTTTTTCATAAATAATACAATTGACTAATACATAAATTAATCTCAAAAACACATTTAATTTCACAATACCGCAAAACCTAGATGGTGTGACAACGTGAGATTGTGGGCCGCGAAGCACTATGACGGTATGAGGCCATAGGCCATAAGACCACTGTTGATGCTTACCGCGTTCCAGCGTCGTACCAACACCACATACGACGATGCACGGTGCTTAGCTCTTCCCCGTTCGCCTCTGCCTAGACTGGTTGACCTACAACAAAAGGAGAGACGCCTCAGAGGCGAGTTGGTTAGTAAATAAGACAAGGGCTCTCCGATGCTCAAGGTAGGGGGTGCTCGGCAGAGGTCGAGAACAAGTTAGTTGGGAAGGAGCTTGCTTGCCTTTAGAATGCAATAAATGCATCCTATTTATAAGTTATTACTTGGACCGGGTGTTAGGTGGGTTTTTCCTATAACCCAAGTGTCACATCATAGCGTGTCAGATGGCAAACGACAAGTGTCGTTTCCCTCCGCTGGTGGATGAGCTCGCATCCGATGGTGAGTTATTTGTCATTTGTTGCCCAATGATAGCAAGTAGCAGCTTACTTTAGAATGATGATAGTCCGACCCGAGCTGACATTGAGTCCGAGGAGGCACCCAGGAGAGGTACGGCCTGAAGGAGCCTTCAGAAGCACCTTAGACAATGCACCAAGTGTAATCGGGGTCAGTTATGAGCTCTATATACCTTTGCCGAGCTGGGTGGCCGACCACCTAGAGTTTAGCTCCTCGGTGGCAACGTCGAGTTCACTCTCAACAACCACCACTTGTAGATGGTGATGGGTTCGAGGAGGGGTGAGTAGTTGGTTCGTTGGGTTTGAAAGCAAATCTCGCTTCTTGGGCTAGATCTCGACGTTCGTTGGGTTCGATGGCGTTTGTTGGGGCTTGGCTAGCATGGAAGAGGGTGGCTTGCAGCGAGGCATTCTTGGCACGATGAAGAAGCTAGACAGACTTGGCTCTCTTGTGGCAGAAGGCTAGGACAATGAAGAAAGGCTCGCAAGGATGGGGCTTGGGCTTGGCTCTCTGGTGGGGATTAGGTTGGCTTTCCGGTGCCTATAAAAGATAGACAACTTTGGCTCTTTGGTGCCAGAAAGTTGTGACAATGACGAGAGGGGCAGGCCTTGGGTCTGGCTCTATAGTGGCTGTAGAAGCTAAAGGGAGAGGGAGATTTGAGTTAGTGAGAGACGAAACATTTGATGAAAGAGAGAGATGAAATTAGGGTTTAAAATTTCATTATTTTTTGTTAGAAAGAGATGAAATTAAGGTTTAAAATTTGGTATTTGTTATATGTGATAGGATCTATTATAATCTCAATACTCTTTTAAGTTTTTTGATCGGAGGATAAAATCTAATGGTTATAACAAAAATTCTCCATTGGTGGAGAATTTTTTGCCCTCCACCAAAGCATGTCCTTTAGCAAAAAATGATAATGCTTTACCACCATTATTTCCAACTATATCCGTGCAGTATTCATTCTTTCTTTTCTTTCTTTTCAAACATCAATGGTACACTTGTTCTATAAATTTTCTTCTTACATTGTGTTAAACTACAAGGACCGTCGATAGCAAATGTCTCTCTCTATTTGTTTTTAGATTTCTCTAGTAGGTATTAGAAAACAATCAGTGATTATCTACTTTTCGACAATCAAATTCATTAAAAAAATGATTTTGAATTTGAAGATCTAATAGTTTGAGGGAATGCCAACCAAAAACATCCTTTTTTTAAATTAGGAAATACGTTACTATTATTATTATAATTATTATTATAATTATGATTAAATGCCATCGATTGTCTGTTTGAAGGTAATCCCGCAATAGAAGAACTAGAAAGCTAGAGGCCTGGCTAGCGAACAAGAGGGGAGAGAAGAAGAGAGGAGGGTTGAAGTCCCAAAATTGGGACAAAAACACGGCAGTGGCTGGGCCTAAGCCTACGGCGTCACTGTCCCCAATAAGGACAAACGGATCGCCGACGAAAGCAAAAAAATAATAATAATAATAAAAAAATAGAAAAGAAAGACTGGCAGTAATACGACGGCGTCTCAGGCGTTCTTTGTCGGCTTGTCGGTTTCTCCATCCCGCGAAAAACACTATTACTACTTATTACTACTCTCTCTCTCTCTCTCTCTCTCTCTCTCTAAAAACTCCTGCAAAAGAAGAAACAGGCTTGCAGTTTCCTGTTTGGGGTTAAAATATCAGCCCAAAACCTCCTATTTTCACACCGTTACTACTATCTATAGTCCATGAACAAAGTGTCCCTCTTAAATAAATAACTATCTCTTGAAGGGTTACGTAAATAATAAATTATGTAAACTAGAGTAGAAATAAAAAGAAAAAAAAGGGTATATACATGTATTGAGATGTTTATACGTGTACGGCCAACTAGAAAGGTCCAAACAAGTATATGTTCTCTTTTTTTTTTTTTTTTTTTTTTTTGCTCTCTAATGGCATAGGATATGGTGTTCTTATTGCGTGACTAAGAGGATTTTTTTCAGTTAGGATTTTTGACGGTACTATATTGAATCGCTGGCTCATAATTTGCCAAAAAGGAGAGAATAAACACTGAAGCAAAAGGGGAAAGAAAGTGATCTTCAGCTTTGACTGATGACACGTGTACGGTTTGTGATTGATTAGAATTCGCGTGACCAAATTAACAGGGAAAAAAAGGAAAAAAAGGTGAGAAAGCTAGCTTGCAAAAAAACCACCTTTCAAGCAAAAAAAAAGCCCTCTGGCATGTCTCTGTCTCCCTATATATTGATATAATACAATGGAAGACTTTGAAAGCATGCATAACTGATTAGTAGAGACTTCTGTCCGTACAATCTGAAAGAAAAGAAAAAGGTAAAGGGGAAAAAAACAAGCGAATTGATAGCTACATAGCTGAATCTGATAAAGCGTCTCAGACTTTGCCGGGTACTGTATATATCTCTTTCCTTTTCTAGTCGTTTTGTGTCTATTTATTTCTAGGTGATCATCAGAAAAGCTTTTAGACGTGATCATCTTCACCATCTCCCATTTCTTTTCTTTTTTTTTTTTCCTTTTCTGATCACTCAACTACTTTTCCCCCTTATTATATATATATATATATATATATATATATTATATTCTTCGGTTCAGTACTATAAATCCCACTGTTCCTGCACTGTTTTATATATATCGTCATTCACAGGGATCTTTAGGTTTTCGCTACAAACCACATATATATATATGCTCTTTCTATAGAGAAAAGATCAGAAAGAAGATCAAAAATGGAGGTGGCAAAGAAACCATCAGTGGAAGCTGCCGGAGGGATGATGAGGATGGAAATGAGCGCCGGCGCCGGAGCAGGAGAAATGCCGTCAGCGAGGATGGAGGTGGTGTACGAGATGGTGGGGAGACTGGGGTCGTGCAATGCTGTGGTGGTGTTCAGCAAGAGCCGGTGCTGCATGTGCACCGTCGCCAAGCGCCTCCTCTTCGGCCTCGGAGTGGGGCCCACGGTCTTCGAACTTGACGAGCACGCCGCGGGCCGCGACATCGAGGCTGTGCTGAGTCAGCTCATGGTTGGTGGCGGAGGAGGAGGAGGAGGAGGGCTGCATCAGCCGTTTCATCGTTCGGCGGGGTCTGCGGCGGCGGTGCCGGCAGTATTTATTGGAGGTAAGCTGTTGGGTGGAGTGGAGACTCTCATGGCTTGCCACATCAACGGCACTCTCGTCCCTCTCCTCAAGGACGCCGGCGCTCTTTGGCTCTGACTTTGACTTTTTATATTATTTTTTTTTTCAATAATATAGCATTTTAAGCCAATAGATATATGGCTATGATCAGTTCTCATAGTTTCAGCTTTAATTATCTCTCCTAATTTGGTCTTAAACTTTCAATCATGTCTAGTGATTTGTTATAATGGGCCATTTTTTATCAACTATCTAATATATCTATCGTGTATGACCGTGTATCTAAATATTAACTTCATGGGTGTAGAACGTAGTAGTACTAATACTAATTTCTCAGAGAGATCCTACTTCTGATCATATATATATGATTTGTTATATATATGATTTGTTTGGATGTCTTTAATTTCGCTTTTCACTGTCTCATATGTTTGTTTCATTTAAGAGTTTCATCAGATAATATTATTAATGTTGTTAATCATGTGCAGCTTTTGGTTTCAAATATATATTTTCTTCAAATGCTTTTTCTTAAAAAAAATATGTTAATGATTTCGATCGAGTGGCATAAAGGGATAAATGGCAGAGGCATTCGGCGTGCCAAAATGATATGGGTGTTTTTTTGGTTGTGCAAACGTAGAAAAGTAGGGTCTTACGTCCATGTCCGTACGCAAATACAAAAGCTCTTGCTATTGCATGCGCCAATTGTGCTACGCCGTACAAATTAGGATAACGAAATCCTCAATTGAAAAAATAAAAAGAAAAAGGAGTGGACGGAAATGAAAAGAAGTCCTTGTTGTTTCTGTTCCGGAAACAAGTAAATAATAATTAGAGAAGTGTCAGTTATTTAAATATCAACAGTTAAAACATTTCAAATATCATGGTTACCATGAGCTTATCTCCGTTTTATGAACTTGAAAATCAAGAAAACTATGTATGAATAAGAGTTCTAACCTGTTTATATTTACAAATCCCAAATAAATATATAGTATAAATCTATTATCTGTTGCAATAAAAGCTAAAAAAATGTTTTAACGTAAAGTTTTTATATATTATAATGTTTTAAATGAAGTTAGTTCTAACCAATTTTGTCAAATATCATATAAATTGACCTCCTATCTTTTCAATTATCATAATCTTATGATAAGAAAACTACAATTAAATAGTAGTTAATTAAGTAGACATATATGCCATTAATCCAAGCTAAAGCAGCAATCCACAAGGTCATCCATGGAGATCGGAACACAGATAAGGCAGTTGGTACGACAGACTAAGCACAAATCATAAAGGGCCTTTCGTACATATGTACTCCTGCATGGAAAAATGATTGCATGGTGAATATCACATACAGAGATAGAGTTATTTCATATATATACCCTTATTTTATTTTTTATTTTATTTCGGGCTTATAGGAATATTTTTTGAAATCATAGTTGAGATATCAAGTTTGACTAGAATCTTTTCCGTTCCCTGGAATCGAAGGCATGTGATCACATGTTATTTTCCTGTCTTCCGGTCCCTTTGACCTTTTTCAAACTAGTGTTGACTCTTTGACTACCAATCTGATTATTCCTTTCCAATAGTATATTGAATTGATTTATTTCCCAATTTTCTTGTTAAAAACTTTTTTACACCAATTAATTCGTTTGCACAAATAATTGTTTCACTCCAAATTTAATCTTTAGTAAAAATATTGAATGTCAAAGCCAGCATGCATGTACTGATCGCAGCTTTTTTTTTTTTGGGATATAAAGGTTCTCATGTATATAAAATTCATAATACACACGTAGATGCATAAATATACAACTATATGATATATATATATATATATATTAATAATCCCATTAATTGAATATGTATGTTTAAATAAGATATTATATTTCCTCAGTTTAAGTTCATGATGAATGTCTCAACTAAACAATAATTTTATCTATTACAATATATCCTTCAATTAGGTTATGATTAAGGTTTTAGGATTAAACATATTAATCAGTTTACTCATTTTCTCATGGCTGCAACTCAATTCAAAATGTCACATTTGACTGCCTTAAGTTTAGTACTCTCTCACTCTAACTTAGGGGTGGAAGATTCAAACTCTTACTTTAATTTTAAATATTTGCTATGGTTTTATCAATAACTATGCCTGCAACCACATGGTAAATCTCTCGTAAAAGATCTTCGTAAAATAGATATAGGTTCTTTTTGTTTTATAGAGCACTTAAAGTTGCTCATGGGGAATCCCGACAACTATATAGCTACTAATCCTATGTCCATCCTGCCTCATATTGTGCGGGAATACTATTTCCTATCGATTCATGCCATTTTTCATAGCATACCTGACAAAGCGGGATGTGCAGCCACAATAGCACCAGTTTTTATACGTCTGTTGGTTTTACCTTAATTTAAAAATATATATATGTGCATAGTTCAAGTTTTTGCCTTATTCACTAAGGAATATTTCGGTTGCTTTTGGTAGATTGCCTGCCACTAGGTTGGATCGGATGTCAACCTATGGAGGCTCCATTTTTACTATTGGACAAATTTCTCCTTTTGTTTTCTTCTTGTTCTTTGCTAATGCCCATCCTGCGACAAGTTGGAAGAGGAATTCCTAATTCTTACAAAGAGCTGACTTCTACTAAACAATGATTCTTTTTTTATGTTCATCCCTTTGATTTAACAGGCAAGACATGTCTATCTATAAAGTTTTTGTTTTGGAACTCTTTTTATTAACTCATCATGGTGTCTTTTTCTCTTTGATTTTGATTGAAACAAAAGTGTTAGGGGAATATAAACAAATACACCAAAGAATCTATGAACCCACTATTTTATCGAATACTTTTGTTTCTTACTCTAATAATATTAGCGTCCCTATACTTTTGCTACCCTTTTCCTCCTTTTTTCCATAACTTACTCATTATGGTTCCATTATGTTTTTCTAACCATCGGGCTTTTTGGAATAGTTTATTCAGGGGTCATCTGTTTTGCAATCGGTGGAGGTTGTACATGGATAGCCTAAGCATCGATTTTGATTAACGAATGCTTTCTTGTGGTTCCCCTTATTATATAAGCATGGTAGATTTACGTAGAGCTTTTTTAGGCTTTCATAGGAATGAATGTACAGCGAGACCCGCTAAGATGGGATCATCATAGATTTCGCTCCAATCCCCACGTCGTTCGAGCTTTTGGAGGTCCGATGGAGTTGTATCCATGAGTTGGAGCTGCTCAGTAGGGTTGCTTGTCCTTTCCTTAGTAGCGTTTCATCTGGCCTTCAAGTGCAAAGGCAGAAGGGAGCTTGACTGCAAGACCCTCCCATCGGGCAGGGACAAAAGTTGACCTTAGTCATCCAACAATGCCAGGTGAAAGGCCGTTGCTCAACAGATAAAAGTTACTCTAAAGATAACAAGCTGATCTTACTCAAGAGCTCAATCGACGAGAAGGTTGGCACCTCGGCTCAGCTCTTCACCACCTGGGGTTCTAGTATATTCTAAGGGTTAGGCTGTTCACCTATTAAAGCTATATGTGAGATAGGTTTAGAACATTGTGAGACAGTTTGGTCTATATTTGGTGTGGGAGTTCAAGCATTGAGAGGACCTTTCCCTAGTATGAGAGGATCAGGAAGGACGCACAAAAGCCCCCAATTTTATAAAGAGCTTCAAAGAAAGTATACATAAGAAAGTTGTTTTGAAGCACTCTTTTTTTAACTAGAAGCGTCACAAGCTATAAACGGACTAAGCTATCTAGTTACAAGCAAAAGACTATTTGTATAAGTGCACTAGCATAAAGAGAGGGCTTGAACAACAGCTTGTCTATACTGGTAACACTTCCTAAGCATATGCATTCAGATACTAGTATTACAAAGAGAGATCTTAAGAAATCTCTTTCCCATTAATACTTCAAACTTAAAAGGGTAAATGAGGCAAATGAGCCAAATTGGAAAAAGAGTAAAATTATATAGCATAATTTGTTGCAAATAGAAATTAGTAACCCAAATATATTAAAAATATATAAAAATCCAAAAATGACCTACAACTTCGAGAACGAGCTATGCTCCCCCGATTGAGTTCATCTTCGCCGTCGCTGTCGTCAAAGTCGTGTGAGAAGGAGGAGCTTGACTCATGCAAGGTATAGGCGTCGTCATGGGTCATGTGAGGAGCAGGCACTAGAGTCGCTCAAGGTATAAGAGACTTTTTTGGAGTTGTGCAAGGAGGAGCATCGAAGTCATGCGAGGTGCAGGCGTTGTCGCCAAAGTCACACAAGGTACAGGAGCCTTCGTCAAAATCATGAAATCGCGATCTAGCTTCTTTGTTGGCAGTGCTTCCATATTACTTCAAGGCATAGGAGGCAAAAGTTGGAGCTTGAGCTTTGGCAGCAAAGGAGTCGCGATCTAACTTCGCGATGGTAGTAATCGTGATCTCGCTTCACGTCGTCAATGGACACCATTAGCTTTCCCGACGCCGTCATGAGGCTGGTTGCCTTCTTTGTCCACATCGTGACCAATGGCGCTTCGATCGAACAAGTGACCAGTACGAGCTGCTCCTACACACGACTCTGGTGAACCCACTCTTTGGCACCTACATGTTGTCTCATTATGTGCTCGCCATCATCCTGTCGTCCCCGTCAGGGAAAGAGGGAGAATGAGGGGGGAAAGAGAGAAATATGTAAACTCTAGGGTCGAGAGATACGAGAAAGAAAGATGAAATAATAGAGAAAAAGAAGAATAAGTTGGTAAAATTAGAAATTTAGTATTTGAAAAGATAATATAATTCAAGAAATATTATATGCCCAAATATTTTTAAAAGTGTTATCTGCTCACATTAAGAATTAAAAAGTGTTATCGGCATATGTAACACCCCAATTTTTACTTCAGTGTAATTAGTAGGAAAATGGTGAATTAGTGTGCCAAAATTATAATTTGCTTTAATCTAATTATTTTGTTATGATCTCCCAATCAATTTGGATTTTAAACTATTTTAACTATTTTTACTATTTACATTTGTCATTTTGAATTTTTGAAGAAACAAAATAATTTATCAAATGCCAAATACGTCTTTTTTGTACAACCATGGAAGCACACGGTTTTCCTCTTTGGTTTTATCTTTCTCCCTCTATCTATTTCTCTTTTTCCCTCTTCTCTCGTCATTTTCTCTTAACTCTCTCTCTCTCCTTCCACGCTTTCCCTCCTCCCTCTTTCTCTCTGTGTTTTCCCTCTCTCTCGCCTCCCTCTTTGATTTAAAATTTTAAGTCCAAGCTTTGATTCTTAGCTAGATTGAAGGTCAAGAAACGTGATTAAGCTTCCGCAAATGCATTTGAAGCTCCGATTCGAGGTAAGTTTGTTTATTTCTAAATTTTTAAATTTTGCTCAAATTTTCTAGCTTTATTTGAAACATCGTGATTTAAGTTTTATGAGCTTAGAAACCCTTAAAAACAAGCTAGTGGAACTCATAGCATCTAGAATCTAGATTTGGTTTGATGAAAAATGAATTTAAATCAAGTTTTTCTATTTTTCTTCATTTTTCTCTTTTTGGATTTTATTGAAATTTTCTATGCAAATCTTGTTTAAAGTTGTTTTAAAGTGTTTAATTATGTTTTTTCATCATCTATGAATGTTTTCTATGCTTGGAAATTGAGAAAAACAAGTAAAAATGAGATTTGAGCTCTGGAAGCTAAGACCCATTTTTGGAAAATTTTAAAAATTTTCTAATTTGGTAGGCCGATCTTGAGGATTGACAGGCCGGATTCATAAGCCCGACAGACCAGACTCACACATTTGGCAGGCCGAACTTGGAAAAGTTCGGCAGGCCAAACCATGCAATTCGGTTGGCCAAACAAGAAAGTTCGGCAAGTCGACCGGCCTTTAAGAAAAATGACCATTTTACACCCGTTTTTACTGTTTTAAACTTAGATTGAGACCCCTATCTTATAATATGATATTATGAACATAAATGGCACACTAAGACACCATCAAGTAGCATAGTAACGTAGAAGTACTTTGAGTTGGATATTGACGAGTCTAGTTTACGTTTAAGGTTGTTCGTGGTTCGACAGAGGTAACGTATAACGGGTCGGGACTGTGGTGCTGAGTCACAATGCAGGATATTGAGGTAGAGCTTCGATCCCTTTCTTTGGTAGACAGGCTTTTAATACGAGTTAGGACTGTGGTGCTGAGTCACGATGCAGGACATTGAAGTAGGGCTTCTATCCCTTTCTTGGGTAGCTAGGTTTTTAATGATTTTGGTCATAAAGATTCCTTCAAAATATTTTCAATAAATGACAAAATGCTTTAAACATTTTAAAAAGGGGGCCTTTGGCCATAAATGATTTCTTTCCATTTGATTTTTAAGGAATGATTAAAATGAATTTCTTAGTATTTTTCATTACTTGCTTAAGAATAAATGTTCATAATGAATCAAATAATGAATGTAATGAAGAATACTTGGTAACATGAGATTTAAATAATAATAAATACACACCAACAACCTGTGGGATTGGGTGGCAAGGAGCCCATTCTCCCTTAAGCAAGGTCTCGAGTTCGAGTCTTGCGTATAGAGAAACAGGTGTTGGGAGAGCTTCCCCCGTATGGGTCCGACCCGGCTCGAATCTGGATTAGTCGGATTTACTCCCACTAGAGTTGAGGGACCCTTTTATGTGGGTTCGTGCCTCTATGTGGTGGGTCCGGATACCGGATGGTTCACCAAAAAAAATAATAATAAATACACAAAAGAGCATGATGTCATTCACAGAGATCGGGTCGTGAAGAGTGCGACCTTGGATGCAGGTGCCGAAACCCAATTGAGCCATTACGATGACGATTATGATGGCTTTGTCAGAAACTAAATAATAAGTCAAATTTTACGGATGACTAATGGATTAATGGTGAGAATAAATTTTATGAGTCTATCTACAGTGTTATATAATTTTTACATTGTAGCGGATCTAACCTTAATTTAATGTTTTTTTCAAAGCTCAACCCTAGATTAGGTTGGATTTAAAAAAAAAAAAAAAAAAGAGCAAGATGGTAAGTATGAGTTTATCGAATTTCAATTTATTATTTTTATAACTCTTATCTATAATAAAATATTATATTCAATTAAATATTTTTCAAACCTTTAGTCCTATTGAGCCTTTGGCTCACTTTTTCTTTATCTGTTTTTTTTTAAAACCTTTCCCCTAGGTGAATTGCAGCTTAGGACCGACAGGGAGGTAATAGGGCAACAAGCAAGTCATAGGAATATTATTTTAGGTTTTTTCTTTATCTACATCAAGGCATGTAATACTTAAATTTTTATTTCTCACATTGGATTGTGGCTGTAATTTACTATTGTCGATTTTATGTGTACGCACTAATGTGGGTCCGGTGAAGCCCGGCTTATATTTGATCATCTTTAATATTTTGTTTTATTTCGTGTTTTACTATTTCAAAATAACGATAAACATTTAGGAATATTTTTAAAATTATCACAATTTTTTTTAAATAACCAAAGTCATTTAATTGGTGTTTTAATCAAAATTTTAGTTTAATTAACTTAATTAATCCTTCACGTCATTATTTGTACTTCAGGGCGTGACAGCATATGAATTAATAATTATAGTATTTTGAATTTAAATTACATTTATCTTTTAGGATTTATTTAGATACATAAAAATCTCTTAGAATATTTAAAACAAGTGAAACTTCTCTTTTTGTCAGTTTAGATCTGTCTAAATACATTATTGATTGTAGTTCTTATTCAAAAGTGATTGATAAACAAATATTAATTAATGGTTTTCCTCCTCTTGAGTTCTTATTTTCTTCCTCAAATTCTGGTTCTATTTCTCTTTTTGATTCTATTCTCTCCCTTGAACTCTATCTCGATTATCACTGGTCACTGAGGAACATGTATATACAAAACAACCCGTGCAACTCAACTCGAGTGTTTACGCATGCAAAATTTTTCGATCAGTCTAGATCAATGTAGACTAGATTCCCTTGTTTTGGGTTTTTTTTTTTTTTTTCATAAATATATACTTGGGAATTCAGCATAAATTAATCTGAAGATATTTTAAATGTGCAACAATTTAAATTGAAAAATGTGATTTTTTTTAATAAGCTTAAAATAAAAGGTGCAAAAATAAAGGGGTTTTTTTTTAAACCCGGTGCCCTTTATTTAAGCAAATATCACTTTAATATCTTGTTTGGAAAATATTAGAAGAACGGTACCTATAGTTTTCAAAAATACATCCTTGTATCCCAAGTCATTTTTTAGTTCTGCTTGGTCACTAGTCTGATTTGTGGGCGTTTTGTATTTGATAAATTGCGTATGGATAACTGTACGTATGTGCTTTCGCTTGTGCTGCTGTGAACATGGAGGAAGAAAAGATAGAGAAAAATACATGTTATGTCATACTTTTAAAAGTTTATTTATTTATGGTACATTTAAAAAAAATTATGTCATAATATTATTTATATTACATGTTAAGTTGTACCATAAATCAACATGTATGACATTTATTAAAAAATAAATCTTATAAGGTGTTTGACAAAATAAGTTAGGACCATAGTTAGAACTAATTTTTGTTAAAAACACTATAACATCTGAGTGTTTTACACTGAAGTAAATTTTTGTACATGTAAGAGCTTTTTACTATTTGAGTTATAGAAGTCATGAGCTATACAAAAGGGGAATTCTATTCACATTCCAAATATTCCCAAAGACACTCTAAATTAATATATATATATATATATATATATATTTAAAAGTTAAAATTATGTTTTTAATATTAAAATCTACTATATTCCTAAAATACCCCTATAATACACCCCCACAAACAATTAATAGGGAAAGTCTGTTCACACCGCTAATATTTCGAAAGACACCCCAAAATAAAAATTTAAAATTTAAAATTAATATTAAAATCTATTACATTCCTTAAATACTTGCTTATTGCAAAGTATTCGTTCTCAAGATTGATTGCTCCACTGATTTGACATCTTTCCTCGTATTAGCAACTCCATTAGATTTGATTTCCTCAAGATAAAACCTTGAATCTTCATCAGAAAAGAACGAAAGGCAAAATATAATACAATGTTAAACTACATAAAACAACCGAAGAAAACCAGAATCAATCATCATAACATTAAAATATATATATATATATGGGCGGACCGCCATCTCCAAGTTGCCGAAGTCCGTTCCGCTGGTTTCCCAAAATTCGAAGACCTTTCTACAAGCCCGCAGCTGATTAATTACTTTCCCGGGGCGTCGTATTCATTTCCGAGTGCCCATTTATTGTTTTTCTATGGAAAATTTTCTGCCCATGGTTCTTTCTTTCTTACCAAAATCCGTTTTCTTAACCAAACAACATGCCAACACCGGAATCAAAAACCCACTCTATTCACTCATATATATACACATAAAGACCATTCTTAGGAGATCACGAACAAAATTCTCTTATTTTTCTCTTTTCTTCTCCTCCTCCTCCTCCTCCTCCTCCTCTCTTCTTTGATTTCACTTTCTTAAAATCCAGAAGTTCTCAGAGCTCGTGGTGTCGCGTTCATGGCTGGAATTCGGACAAAACGATGGGCCTGGGTCGTCGGGGCTCTCGTCGCCATCTTCGTCGCCGTCGCCATGACTTCTCGTACCGCCCCTCAGATTTCTCTCTTCGGACAGACTAATAAGCCCTGTCCCTGTGATCGGGTATGATTTTCCTATTTCCATTTTGTTTCGTTGTTGTTTCTGTTTGGTTGACGGGAAAATGAGGATCGACATTGTGAAAGAAAAAAGAAAGAGAAGAAAGGAAAATTTTGATGTTTGGATGTTTGGGCTTTGGGAATTTTGATTAAATTGGGTTTTTTTTTTTTTTTTTTTCTGAATTTGTTGTGTTTAATGCATTTAGGATATGCGTAAGTATAGCGGGATGGTGGAGGATTGTTGTTGTGATTACGAGACTGTGGACCGTCTGAACGAGGAAGTTCTTCATCCATCACTTCAAGAGCTTGTCAAAACTCCCTTCTTTCGCTACTTCAAGGTTTGCTGATCTTCATGACCTTGTAAGATAAAAAAATAATAAAAATAAAAATAAAAAATCTTTCTTGTTGAATGCATTACCAATTTTGAAATGAAAAGGCTGTAGAAAGAGAACGCTGATTTAATGTGTTGGTTAACTCTGGACAACTTATGGTGGATTTTGTATTAGCCTTGTGTCATATAAATTAAATGTATGTGGGTGAGGTACTATCTATGCTGTTAAAATGTATTATTTTCAGTATCTTCATCTTTTTCACAACCTAATCTTCAACTGTAAAATTAAAATTCTTATTTGATGTGGTATTTAAGAATTTACAAGTATAAGTCATGATTAGACAAGTTCGGAGTGATCGTCAATGAGCTATTAAATGACACTGTAGGCTATAGATCTACAAACTAATTTCACGATCTTCCCTTTTCACTGGCTTTGCCCTTCAATTATTTGTCGTTCAATGGCATGATTCATTTCATTTGTTAACTTAATCTGCAAAATTTTTAACTGTATTTTTTGAGGAACATTAAGTTGAAAAGAATGGATATTACTCTTACGATATGCTTATCTGATATGATTCTTCTAAAACTGCGTTGATGTGATTTTGGTAGGTTAAGTTGTGGTGTGACTGCCCTTTCTGGCCTGATGATGGTATGTGCCGCCTGCGAGACTGTAGTGTTTGTGAATGTCCAGAAAACGAGTTCCCTGAACAATTCAAGAAGCCCCATAGGGCCCTTTCATCAGACGATCTTGTGTGTCAAGAAGCAAAGCCACAGGCAGCTGTGGACCGTACATTAGATAGTAAAGCTTTCAGGGGATGGACAGTTACAGACAACCCTTGGACAAATGATGATGAGACGGACAATGGTATGCATTACAGCTACTTTGTACAAAATACAAATTAATAGTTTAGGGAACTTCTTAGGAGAGTACTCAACTCTTAAGCAATCATGTGATCTATCAAACTTAAACGTTGAAGGTTTGATATCTTAACCATTTGTGCATTTAATTTTTCAGATGAAATGACATATGTGAATCTCCAACTGAATCCTGAACGATATACTGGATACACGGGGCCATCAGCTGGGAGGATATGGGACGCTATCTACTCAGAGAACTGCCCCAAATGTGAGCTGTTATATTTATTTGTTTTTCATTTAATGCTTAGTTCACTTGCTTAGAATAATGTCATAATGCATGACAAAGCTTTACTTAGAGAAATATATAATTGATGTTCAACTCATGCAGATCCATCTGAAGAATTATGCCAGGAGGAAAGAATATTGTACAAGTTGATATCTGGTCTTCACTCCTCTATTTCAATCCACATAGCTGCAGATTATCTACTTGAGGAAGCTACAAATTTGGTACAATCTTGTTTAGTATTATTCTGTCAATTCTTGACATTTTGCTCTTTTTATAAGGAAAGTTGGTCTTTACAAGACTTCTCTTAATAATAGCCCCATATGTTTCATAAACATGGGTGTTGACGCTACATTTGAATGGTCAATAGCTCTGTCTTACAGCCTGAATGTGCACATATCAATAGTTCGTGTGAGTGCACACGATATAAATTTGCATATTTCACACTGACGTTTCAATGCGATTGTGTGTCAGAGAGTTTGTGGATTAAACCTGTTCATTTGAGTTCCTTATGTGTTGAAATATTGAGTAGCGGACAAAACTTTTGCATATGATGCCATCTGTTTGGATGTTCAATCTCGTATGATTGTTTCATATTAACTATGATTGTTTTTAATCTTCGTTTCAGTGGGGTCGAAATATGCCGTTACTTCATGATCGGGTCCTAAGATATCCTGATCGTGTGAGAAACTTGTATTTCACATATCTCTTTGTTCTCCGAGCTGTGACAAAGGTGAGGATTCAGCTTGAATTCATTGGCAATGGATGTTTCTCTTGATAGACTTTTTTTTTATCATCAAGAATTTGTCTTGATTGAATATTCAATGTCCTTAGGCTGCAGATTACTTGGAATATGCCGAGTACGACACTGGTAACCCGGTTGAGGATCTTAAAACACAGTCGTTGATGAAACAGCTGCTCTATAATCCTAATCTGCAAGCTGCTTGCCCTCTTCCGTTTGATGAAGCTAAGTTGTGGAAAGGCCAAAGTGGGCCTGAATTAAAACAAAAAATACAGAAGCAGTTCCGGAACATAAGGTAGTTTTTTAAAGCCTTCTCTTGAGTTCGTTATTTTATTTTCCTCTAATGGTGACTGTTTTGGTAAATGGATCACCTTTGCTTAAAGAAGTTGTTGCCAGATCATATGATATTCTATCATTATATTCTCCCTAATATTTATCACTGCTTTCTGATGACAATAAAGGACAAAGGTTTATATGTTATGGTGGCGTATGAACTACCTGCAAAACAAATTGGTTTTCATTTTATTATCGGTGGTGTGGTTTTCATATGAGATTTTACTCTATTGATCGATACTTGGCAATTGGCATTGCAGTGCACTGATGGATTGTGTAGGATGTGAAAAGTGTCGTCTTTGGGGAAAGCTTCAGGTTCTTGGTCTTGGCACCGCACTTAAAATCCTCTTCTCTGTTGATGGCCAGGAGAACTTGGGTCAGACAGTAAGTTCCTTGCCTAATTGAAATTAACTTAAAAAAAAGGAAAATTATGGATCATTTCTACCTCCTATGCACGCATCAAATTTCAAGGCCGGAATTTATTTGATCCCTTGTTACCAATATATTGCATATCTATACACTTGTGGTCATTGACTATTTCTGTAATTGGAAGAGTAGCCAAGTTAAAAATTACTTATCCCAACATTATTGTTTTGGCGTTCAGCTGCAGTTGCAAAGGAATGAAGTAATTGCCTTGGTGAATCTACTCAATCGACTCTCGGAATCCGTAAAATTAGTCCATGAAATGGGACAATCAGCTGAGATGACCATGGAAGGACAGGTTTCTGCACCAACTGCCCCAAGTTGCCCATTGCAGAAGATATGGCCAATGTTTTTTAACGGACCTGCACCGAGTTGTCCATTGAAAAGATTGTGGGCATCCTTGAAACATAGGTATGCAACTTGCTGAGTTAATCTCATTCATTCTAGATTCTTTTGATTGTTAATACTCTGAGTGGTCATTTATATTGGTTCTTTTTGTGATTTTTGCAGATAGGGACTTCAAAGTTCAAAGAGACATATTTTGCTTAGCAGAGTACTGTAACAAACTTGTAGCTTTGGTTTCCATGAACAGATAAAGAAATTAAAAAAAAAAGGGGGCATCTATATGTATACAAATATTCAATTTTGAACCTGGAAATCTTTGAGGCCGTTTGGTTCATAGATTTGAATAAAAAATTTGAATAAAGATTTAAATTTTTATAAGAGAAAATACTGTCGCAAAATGATTCGAACCGTGATTTGAACCATGAACCAAACACACCCGTTATTTTGTGAGTTTGAAAGTTTGATGCAACAAGCAATATATCCTGTTTTTCACAAACTAAGAATTGTTCTGTCGTGCATAAATTAACGAGGGGTTAGAGGGCTCAATTGTTCCTTACTTTTGTGATACACGTAAATAGCAGTTGAAGCAGGAAAATTGCAGCCTAAACGTAATGTTGAATTACAAGAGAAGAGAGGAGTTGCCAAAGAACAGGGTTAAGGAACCCAACAAAATAAAATAAAGTAAAATAAAATACACACACAAACTCCGTTGAGGGACTAACCAAATATTTGTTTTCACGATCATAACGGCATGGCTGTGGCTTGTTTTGTTCGAAAATCTCGAGGAAAATTTGACCCTTCGGTGGCTGAATTTTTTGCCATTTGGGAGGGTCGCCTTCTTGTTAATGTCTTGGTCATAAGGGCCTCTTGATAGGGTCTGATGCCAAGTTTGCTATCTCGCGTATTTCTGGTGGTCGGACTTGCCCCCGTCAGGCGTCTAGTTGATGACATTTTTAGTATTGCTATATGGATACTGAGGTGACTAGCTTTAGTTTTATTCATAAAGAGCTCAATGTAATTGCTAATTTTCTTACCAAGTTTGGTCGTAGTTGTTCTTCTGTTTGTATTTGGCATGATTTGTATTAGCTCGCTGATGAGTGTTGCTTTGCCCCTTTGAGGCCTTGATACAGTTCCAGTTAAAAGAAATCATTTTTGTTTTATTTTTGATTAATTTAGTTTGATCGGTTTGAAAGTTTTTTTATTAGTTTAATTGGCACTTTTAAATATTTCAAATTATAAAAACTGATAAAAGCAGACGAATTCTTTTACTTTTGCTCAAAAAAAATCCTAGGTGTCATATTTCTCTTTGTTTTAGTGGATATTATCTTTCGTACAATTTAATGTTATTTTCATTTGTCAAGATTTGAAATTTGTTTTATAGGCCATTTGAAAAAACAATTGAAACCAATAATTTTAGTTCGAGAAATATAGCATGTGAGAACTTTACATTGCAGCTGCTTACTGTAATATATGAAAGCTTTACATTGCTCACAGTTATAACTAATGATTAAAACCGTTCTTCCAAACGACCCATTAGTTATAAATCTAACTTGGCCATACCAAACTAGCCATATTGGTTATACATGATTTGGTTCGATTTCTATTAAAAATTTCAAACCAATCAAAAATGGATCTACATTTCTAGCTTCATTAGTTGTTTTTTTCTCTGAAGCCAAACTGACCATGAACGCTCCTTCCAAGGTAAATGTAGTAATCTGATTTCAAGAGTCATTCACCAATTGGAGAATACATTTCACGGTAAAAATACAAGACCAAAGGGTGTTGGTTTCATGGCACCAGTAAACTAGAATATTGCAGCTAAAAAAGTTTGGGAATGGATGAATGAAGCAACAATAACCACACCTCTCTTGTGGATTGCAAATATCACACACTGCTTGATCTTTAACCACAATTGATCACATATAGGCAATAAGATTCACTACAAATACTTGTGTTTGAAGATGACAAATGTTTTAGACAGACCAAAAATCAGGAACCACAAACTGTTATGACTATAAGTTCGTTGAATTTTCACATCCTATTGGACACTGTTGTACAGAAACCGATGCTAATCTTATGTTAAGAGTAAGTGCCTAGCGTAATTTCTTTAGCCGCTTGGGCGGTCGCATTGTCTCTTTTCTTGCATCCTCTGGGGTTTTCAAGTCAATGTATGGCTGCAGACATTCAAAAAAACCAGTCAATACTCTGAAGATAAAGACAGCGTATTGATGTAAGATCTTATACTACATCTTAACATTCAAGGCTTGAGCTATGAAAATCAGGGGTAGTCTAGTTCAGATCAATTACAAAGATTATCTCAGCGCAATAATGATGGTATAATCTGAACCTCCATCCAGATTGAAAGAATGGTTTTTTAAATCTGAGTTTTTCAGTGTTCTTAAATTGGGAAAACAATGATTCAAGGAAAGAAATTATAGAAAGGTCCCCAGGCGCATTGCAGATGCAAATGCATCAATTCATAGAGCTACTAGTGAGATACTGAGCTCCTTACTTTCAGAGTTTGTCAAAAGAACGTGGGAAAAGAAAAACGTTAATTTTCCAGGCAGTTGGAGCCACCAAAGAGAGGAATGAAAGAAAATAAGGAGCAGAAAAAGAAAAACATAACTAATTTTAGCATCTAATAATGTTATTATCATCTGCCTCATATTCACTGAAGGTTGCTAAGCTATCAAACTTTAATTTTTTGCATATCCAAAACTCTCTTCCATCCGACACCTTAGTTTCTGGTTTGTTTTAGCTTTTCAATAACTATTTACTAGTGCAAAATAAGCAATTATCAACTTTCTAACATCAAAACAAGCAATTATTTGGCTACTCACATCCATATTTGGGTGACTCCTGCTCAACAATATGTCTAAATATCTAAAATAACATGGTAGGAAATGAATAATGAATTCAGAATTAGTTTTCCGCCACCAAACAGGATTAGCCTCTAAACCCAATTGAAAAAGTAAAAGTATCCTTTGATTGGTATTAAATGAATTAATTATCAAGCCTGAAACAAGACCGAAGACGGAAAAGATGAAAAGACAAGAGATCTTTAAAATTTTTTCTTGTCTACAACAGAATATTGTGTATAACTTGCTAAAGTTGCGAAAACACATAGAGGACATACCTATATAGAGAATTGTGTATAAACATCAGTGTATAAGTTTAAGTTTGGGACCACACTAAAAAAAAAAAAAGAACTTTAAATCTACAAAATCTAAACTATCATGGATGTGTGACTGATGTAAGTGGTATGATATCTAAATTTTAACCTCATCCCACTTTCTTTGAAGTTCCAAAAGCTCTTGACAGTACTGAAGGCATTCTGCGTGGTATACAGCAGCTAACTCCTTTATCAAAGCCTTCCTCTTGATAATACCAATCACTTCAAGGAAATAAAATAATAAAGCAATAATAAGAATAATTAGAAAGACAAAACGACATTTATCTTAAACTTTTTATTGCGGAGAAACCATGTCATCTAAACAAAAACATAGGTTTCCCCCAGTTGCAAGACAAATAAACACAAATTAAGCCAAAGGGAAAAACATCGAGGCAAAAACAAAGAGATCACATTGTAGCATTGTATGATTGGAAATTAAGGTTAACTGTAATGCTTCTAAAGAGTAAAAGATAGCTCTGAATTTTTCCAAATAAAGAACTAACAAAACCTACCCAAGAATCCAAATTGAAAGCAATAGAGAAAATTCACATGCACATATACTATCAAACGCAAATAATCATGACCCAGATGCCCAAAAGTCTCCAAAAAGGATTTAAACGATAAGACAAAAAATAAAGAAAAAGAAAAAGACAAGGAGAAGAAGAGAGAGATATACTTCGACTGGGATCGAAGGGCGGAGGAGGAGGTGGTGGAGGAAGAGATTGGGGTTGAGCTGAGTCCGCTTGCGAAGGAAGGGTTTGTTGTTGAGCCATTGATTTTGTGTTCGTTGTTGGAAATCTTGGGATAAACCCAAAATACACCTCGTTTGTTTTTGTTTCAGAATTTTTGGGAGCTTTTTGATGAATAGTTCGGCCAAAAATTTTTTTTGACAAATGACCTTTTTTTTTTTTTTTTTTTTGTTTTTTGGCATCAGAAAATTGACTTTTTAAACATCAAAATAGTTTCAATTTTTTTTATTTTTACCACGGTTGGATTCCTCTTTTCTCGATACAGTTATTTTTCTTTTTTCTCTAAAAAAAGTTGGGACAATTTCAATGCTTAGAAAAAAACCTTTTTTTAATGCCAAAAAAAAAAATTATTCTCTTAATTTCAAATTTTCTTAACTCTTTTTTTCAAATTCTCCCGAATTGTTTAAAATGTTTTGTATATTGTTTGCAACAAAATTTTAAAAGCACCTATACCATACTTTTTAAAAACATTTTACGGCTGTTTAGTTTAATGTTAAGGACTATAATTTTCATTATTACTTTAGTTATAAACAATATAAAATTTTTATATATTATAATAATAATAATAAAATAACTATAGTATAAAATTTTTACATATTACAATAAAAATAATTTTAATCAACAACCCCTATCACTCTTCTAAACACTCTTTTTATTTTTTTAAAATAAAAATATTTTATTTATTTTAAAAACAAAAGCGTTGAATTTTAAGGGGCGCACGTAAACCACTGTGAATTTTGTTGTTTTGAGAACGCCCTCCGAGTTTGCAACCGCTCCACCGTACCAACCTTGGCTGCTCTGCAATTCAAAGAGTTAGAATAGAATCCTACCCCCAAATCCCAACACAATTGTAATAAAAAAAAAAAAGGCCTGAAAGAAAATTACAAGAAAAAGCTAATATAAAAAAGGAAAAACTTGGGTGGGGAATGCCATTATTCTCCACGTTTCTAGTGCCAATTTTAGACCATGAGATCATGTTAAATTTAAGATTTTATTGTGTATATAAACTAAAATAAAACCAGTCACACCTGATCATACTTTCTCTTTTATGTTAAATTTTATGAAAATAAATCTCGACTATTAATTTTATAAAACTTTTAAACTCAACCCTTGATCTAAAACACAAACTTTTAATCCTCCTCCGCCCTGACTGGTTGTCCTCATCGGCTCCTCCTCTGCACTCTAAAACCCCCTCTCCCTCATCCTCCTCTTTGGTTCTTTCGCAGCCCTCCAAATCGCCAGAGCTCTGAACCCTAGCCTAACCCTGTGCCCTTCTAATACAAAGGCAAGAGGAGGAAACCAAACCTTATGTCGAGCTTCTAAATAGAAGAGAAGGAAGAATTTTAGACCAAGAAAAATCAGGTGTAGATCGTGTTTGAACAACGATGGGTTTAAAAAGGGGATTGGGTGCGAACTCTGAAGATCTAAAATTTGTCGATTGTTTCGTAATTTTAACAATCTGAGATCTTTTCGTTTTCTTTTTTCATTTTTACCCAATCCATTCTTCGAAGGGGATTCAGATATACCCTTCAAAAGCAGAAGATTACAGAGTAGAAGCTCTTCTCTCGCCTCTACTATAAATCAGTCTCCACCAATCTCAAATTGGCACTGGAGTTTGACGGCATCGAGTTCGTCTTCGGTGAGCTCTCACTCGTAAAAAGCACTTGGTCACGTTTTTAGGCAAAGTCGGAGAGCAGTCACGATAGAGAGAGAGCTTCAATGGTTTACACAGCTACCAAAAATACATCTGTCAGGTTCAAATCTTGGATTAATTTTCTTCTCCGGCTGCCCAAGGCGAGGGTGGAGCGCGGTGGCCGATGGCTATAGGGAAACGTTTGGGTTTTTTCTTCTCTGTATTTTTTAAGAACAAATGTGGTAATATGAAATTTAATTATATGTGGAAGGTTGTATTTTAGTTTGGTACACTACCCCTCTTTTATCTTTGATGACAATTTAAAAGCTACATATATCGTGAGATCATTCTTTGTCAATGGAGAATATATTTATAACTACACGACCCTTCCTATAAAAAAAGATAATTTTTTTTAGCAGCAATGAAAAAAATACCCATATATGAGTATATATTTTTCAACAGTTAAATCTGTAAAAAACAAGTCATTTTGATCAGATCTAAATATTTCAAAACGTGTACGATTGGTGGGGGATGCCCACTGAAAAAGTCCAAAAAAAAAGCTTGAGAAATTACATATTATGCTACATTTTTTAAAAAAAAATGTGTTTATGCATATCATACTTAAAAAAAATATACCACATATGAATTATATTACATGTTGAAGTTGTCTCATAATTAAACATTCGTAGCATTTATGAATGAAAATATGGCACTCCAAAAGCTTAAAAGACATTAGCATCCCTTGTGTTTTGCCAAATAACAGAAACATTTCCTTGATTACAAAAAAATTACAAAGGTATCCCCTTTATTTGGTGACCATTGATGTTGACTATGTTACATTTACTGCCTTAAGGACTAAATAATATTAATGTTTTCGAAACATTTGATCAATAAAGAATTTCTTAATTATGTCACGTATTAATATTATCATCTTTATGTTCATTTATGATGAATATATGATAAACAAACTAAAGTCTGAGATAATCGTTATAAACTTTTAAAACCATGCATGTGATAGAAAGATTATGCAGAAGACATGAGTCTTAAAATGATAGTCTAATTATAAAGATTCACAATTAAATGAACAAAGTTGGATCCTTTATTTATGATAAGATTGTTCTGTTGTCTACATTCTTGATAGGAGATTACTTGTCTTGGTCATCTGAGTTGGAACTCTACGAGTGCAGAAATTATTATATTATCATTGGTGATGATATATTGGATTGCAACTAAAGATAAATTATTTTAGTTAATAATTTTATTTAAATAAATCAATTCGTTTTAGACAACTATATGAGTTATATCTTAATCTTAATATGGATCAATAGGACTGTAGTCTTGACTTATGTCTTTTGATATACAAAAAGATGATATCCTTAATTAAAAGAAGGGACACATACGGGTATGTTAGAGACATAACTCCTGAATGACTTAGACTCATTATTCATAAATATAGAATCTATAGCTCTTTAGTGGCGTGAATGATATCCTCTTATAAGCATTATCTTGCTTATGAGATTGTGAAAATGTACATTTTTTAAGGTTAAATATCATCATTTTGTATCAACATTTCTCATTAAATATCTTAATTATAGCATTTGTGTGAAAATTAGTATTTTAGTATGTTTGTGTAAAAATATGTTTTTAGTGTGGTTTTTATGTTTAATATTTTTAGTAATTTTTAGAATTATTTCTATGTGCTTCATAATTAATTAGTTTGTAAATAGTCAAAACTGTAAAAATAATGTTGTGTAATTTTATTTTGTGTCGTAAAATGTTTGTAAATATGTTTTGAGTTTGTCAATATATTTTATTATATTTCTAATAATTTCTAAAATTATTCTACGTCTTAAATAATATATTTGTTAAGGTTTGTTAATTTTATAATTTTTTATTTATTTTTAGTTTGTTTTATGTGTTTTTTGTAAAAGAAAGATTTTTAAATTATTGTAAAAATTATGTTTGCAAAATAATTAATTTTAGTTTATTTATTTTATTTTAGGTTTGAAATCTGTAAGAAAAACGGAAAAAAAAACGATGTAAAAACATACTTCAAACACATGAAAAATAAAATAAAAAAATAAAACAAAAAGATTGCCACATGGCGGCATCTTAGTCGCCGAATCAAACCCCCAAAATATCAGAGCTGTCCAGACGTCCCTCTTCTAGGAGAATCAATCATAGCCATCTCACATGAGTGTCCTTTTCGTCCGTCAAATCAGCTTACCAATCAACGAATCCAACGCTCAGCAAGCTTCCTTATAACGCCCCAATCTCGTGCATTTGCCCAGTCCTAGTATGTGCATCTGACAGTCCTCATTGTACGCGTACTGCCATTCTGTGTGCTTTGCTCCACTAGATCAGAGAGTGAAAAATGCACTCTCAATCACTGATTCATGTTAAAGAAAAAGAAGAAAAAAAAGTTAAAAAATCCAACAAAATCAAACCAAATCTATATGATTTGAAAAACATGGGCCGCTAATCTTAAATATTTCAAAAAAATCATAAATCTCTCATTTTGTATTCCCACTCATTTTACATAAAAATATCTAAATGAAATAATTAAAATAATAAAATAAATAAATAAATTATACAAATATAAATACCCTCCTTCATGCCTTGTAAAACTCCTTCCTTATTCTTATGAGAAATTTCTTTCCTCTTGTAAAAATGCAGTTCTACATTTAGTTTTAATTTTCTTAGTTTCTAGTTTAAGTTGTTTTAAAATAGTTTTAAGATTATGTTGTAAAATTGTTATGCCTAATAAAATTATATGTGTTTTTACTTTCAATTTGTTTTTCTAAATTTCATTTTTGCTTAAGAGAGGGGGAAATTCTGGCAAAATAAAGGTAAATGTTTTTTAGTTTTTCAAAGTTTTCTAAATTGTTATAATGTCAAAATTATTTTTAAAAAACTAATGATTTTCATGTTAACTTAACCAAAACTCTTTCAAAATTAAGTTTTGATTTATTATAGACATAGGCTGGCACAAGTAATGCTTAGGAATACTTTAATTATTCATAGAAAGGGAATTGTATGATAAATGCTTAATTGTAATTTTGTTGGTAATTTTAGTTGGTTAATTTTAAAATCATACATATCCGTTAAAAAATGAGTTTTTGATACATTATAGATATAATTAGTACACTAAATGCTAGGTAGCTCCTGATTTATTGTAAACAAAAGATTGTATATTACATACTTAAACCATTTTAATAAATAATTTTTAAAAAATAAAACATCTTTAAGTTACTTGCCAGAATAGAACCTTTAATCCTTAGTGTTATTTAAAATTGTTGTTTCTTCTAAGTTAAATTGTTCTTATATTAAAGTTTCATCTTCTATTTAATTGTGCTTATTAAAGTTCCATTTACCATTGCAATTTAGGTCACATTTTTTGTTGTTAAAATTTCAAAAATCATAAAAAAATTTAAAAATGAAAAAAGAAAAAAATGCGTAAATATTTAAATAACTAATTTTAATCATCAATTTTTTGGCTAATAAATAAATAAAAATAGAATAACTAATATATTGGACCTTTGCAATACATTTTTCTTATGAGATGACTTTGGATTCACCTAGTTTTATTTCTTGGACAGCCTTATACTTGAAGTTATATCGGATTTATATTTTTAGACTTGAATATCTGGAATTAGAGACTAGAGTGTTCAACTATTTCGATAAATTTATGTTATCAAATGGTTTACTATTTGTATTAATTGTAAATAGTAAGTAGTCTGAAAGTGAGATGATGGAACATAAGACAAATATAGTCAAAAAGATAAAATAGAACTTGACCTCAAACCGTATGGATATCCTATAGGGATGTTACATAACATGATATGTCATGAACGAAAAAACTTATTGAAGTTTTGTAATTTAGTATATAGTTCAAAGGTGCAGCTCTAAGCTTTTAGTAAGTCGTATTAAAGTTGATAATTATAAAATGAAGGTGTCTAGGACGTCATTTTATAATTATAAGAGCTTAATCTATATATGTCTATCGGATCTCCTTTACTAGCTCATATATTTTCTTGTAATGATATAATGTATTTTTCCTACAAATTTATAACTTATATTAATTTTATGATTGGTTCAAGTTTGGTTGATTGGATTGTAATAATTCATTTTAGTTTATTGCTTGAATTATTTCGAGATAAACTTGTTGAGTTATTTGTATTTATTTTATTTGATATGGGATTATTAGTTTATGATTGTTTTAATTAGGTAGCTACTATGTTGCGTTATATAAATTAAAATTGAGGCCCCATGAAAGATTTTCGGGTCAAATAAATAGGAAAGTGTCTAATCAGTCTAGAACTGGTTGACTAGTGGCTTTGATCAGTCGACCGACGCAATTAAGCGATGACGGGTTGCCTTCTAATCCTGACCGTTCGACTAGTTGTAGATGTTTCGTTGACCGGTCAGCCACATGGACAAACATGTTTTTACGTGTTTTGATGCGATTTTGGGCCAAAAACAAGTTTGAAAACCCTTTATGAGTAGAATTGATGTCCTGCTAACCATTATATATAAAAAAAAAACTTATTCCTATTGTGAAGGAGATCACTAAAGAAATTTAGAGGGAGTTTTCTATAGAGAGAAACTCTTAAATTCCCATAGAATTATTGTTCAACATCAAGAACAATTATATTGGTTTTCTCTCGTGGTTGGAAGGAGGTTAATTGCTAAAAGGAAGATTAAACAACGTGTACCCACATGCACTCCAGTTATGGAAAAGAAAATAGCAAAGAATACTAGTTAGTTGAGGCTCTTTTGGATATAATTCTCTCGTAGCAATTCTGTGGAATTTTGTTTAGTCAAAAGTACAGTTTTCGGTCTTCTAAAGGTACAAATATCTTTGAATAATTTATGATATGTAGTATGCCTAACTCGATTCTATGAGACGGCTTTATGTAAAAGTTTTCAAATTCCATTGCGTATTCGTTTTCCAACAGACCAAACTTTGACTGTAAGATTTTTAAAACATAAAAAAAAAAAAAAAACAGTTTTGGCTATATCGGTTACTAAAAATGACAACTTTACCCTTATTTTAGAGTGTCATTAATTTTACACATTTTTTTTACATTAATTTTTACTATCATAGAAAGATTTGTTTCCCTTTATATTTTTAAGAAATTTAATGTATTTTTCTTTGTAAATCAATAATTTTGAGTATTTAAAAATTTACTAGAGATTACTAAATTAGGAAATTGTAACTTAATATTCTATTTTTCATAAAAAATTAAAATAAAAACAAAAATATAAAAAAGAATTATAAAAAATTAAAAGCAATTATCAATTATTAAATCCTATGAATGAAAAAAACTTCAACAATTTTCAAGAAAAAAAAATCCCCACTCCCCTCTCTATTCTCTCTTTATATCTTGATCCAATTAGGTGTATAAGCTGGGTGAGGTTGTGATAGGGGTGAGGTCACACTAGGCTGGCTGGGGAGCAATGTCGAAAGCTTGAGGGAAAGGGGAAAGGGCAAGGCGATGTCTAGGGCACTTGGTTGACTTGGGTGAGGGTGCGGCTGGCAAGCAAGCAATGACTCTAAGTCTATGGATGACAATGGGAGATTAGGTGATTGAAAACTCTTAAAACAATGATAAAATAACTAGCAAAGAAGTTTTCTTTTTAATTTTTTCATTGATAATATATTATTGAAAAGATATTCTTTTATCTTCTACATGATAATAAGAAGGCCAATAATAACAAAGTATACAAATAAATTTAAGGATTCAAATTGTTAATATTTTAAGAATTTAGAATTTTGAATGATTTTGTTATTCATTATTTCATATTGAAACATATTAAAAAAAAAAGGACTTATCTTAGGCCTAAAACTAATATTGATCAGTGGAGAATTTCTCCCTACCAATACTAAAGTGAATTTTATTACTTTTCTTGCAAGTCTGCTATTTGTTAATGTATAGCTATAATTTTGTCATTTAAAATTTATTAAAAAACTATTATTTTGAGTCAAAAGGAATTTGAAATATAGATAGGTATTTAAATAATAAACAATAGCTCAGTAAGTAAAGAAATTTACTTATACTAAATGATTGTACATAAAAAAAATTGTATATGTGATTTATACATATATTTCAGTATTTAATAATAATAATAAACTCCTATTCTCGTATAACAATCATGTAAATTGTTTGACAATACTAGATTATTTCAACAATTATACAAACTTGTTGCTTTTGACATAGTATATTTTGATTTATTCTTGTATTTCTTTCAACAATCAACAAAAAAATATATAAAAAGGAATAATTGTGGTGAATAATTAAGAAAATTTAACTTACCTCGATCTGATTTTTTAAAATAGTCATTAAATGATAAGAATTAAGGTTTTGTCACACAAGGATTTATGCATTAGGGGCTTGCTTGTTTAGGGAGATGATATGTAGGTGTGTATAAAAAGAAGAAAGACTTACCATCAGTTTTTATTTATTAAAAAAAAAATTTAATTATATAATTAGCTCAATTATAGTTGACCTTTTTTGTGATTTTATTAAAAAAAAAATTATGTAATATAAAAATTTATTTTTTAAAAATATATGAATAATCAAGTGAAGGAGTAGAAAAAGCTAAACTAAGGGGAAAAAAAAAGTAATCACCTACTCTTTTTAACTTCTTTTATTATGTACTTGATGTTGGGGAGATTGTAATATGTCTCTCTAATATGTGTGAGATCACAAATTATATGGATATAAGTTGGAAGACATATTTTTAATGTGTTTAGATTTAGTTCGGAGCACGGAGGCCCTCATATTGAAGGCCGAGACACTAGAAGTGCAAAAAAACACAAAATAAGATAGAGGCACTAGGGCCGCAGCTTCTTTTCAAAAAGGTGCTAGCGTCGTGGCACCTGTCTGAAAAAATAAGTAGAAATACTGATTGTTGTTCACGATGCTACGATGCCCTCCCGAGCTGTTGCATAATAAACTGTGTTGTTCTTGAGTTATTTCAAACCAGTGGTTTCATTGGTTGTATTTTTTATGTAAATCTGAATATCTATTAGCAACGGACATATGCATTGTAATAGTTGTATTGATACATGAATAGATACTTTTACAATTTAAGAGATACCTTTACAATTGAAGAGATATCTTTAAGCAAATGTTGTATGCATTAAATCGGTTGCGTCTATATATAAAATGACACCCTTGTCTTTGTTTAATCTTCAAAATTATTACAAAATTTATATATTGTTCTGGAACAAAATATTATTATTGGATATAGTGTTCAAATATTTGTTACATCTTGAGCTAATGTTCCACATAACTTTTTAGCAAACTTGAATAAATGAGAGTAAATAAAACCTTTAAAAAAATATTTTTTATACACGGCTTAAGCACATTTCATTTTTAAAAATTAATAGCCTCCATTTTTTCTATTCTCACAAAATACACCAACGGTTGCAATTTGATGGTTCTCTTGTAACTAATAACATTTTAACCAAAAGAAAATTTAAAAAATTGTGCTTGTCACGTTCTCTTTTGACATTTTTGACACTTTAGCGCCTGCCTTTTTACATTCTCCGTCGTTCGCTTGTACTTCGCGGTTTCCCGTTTATTGTCGTTAAATAAAGCAAGAAGCAACATTTCCATTGAAAAAAAAAAAAAAAAAAACACCAATGAAAGAAAGAAAAGCAAGAAACGACATACTTGGCATGAAGTTTTCTGTTCTTAGATGTAATAGAACGACTTTTTTTTTTTTGTCTAAATGTTGGCGTTGAAGAGGAGAAAAATGCATGTTGTTTGCTTTCTTCAAGTGATCTGTTTGTAAGTCAATACAGTAAGAGTATATTGCACACTTTCATCCTAAACTATTTATTTTTTTGCATAATACACTTAAACTTTTGATTTCGACAAAATACAATATAAATTTTAAACTCATTAGTAATTGAGGTCCAATAGATAACAAGCGCTGAAAAGCATAGACAATTTTAATCTTGAAATTTACATGTGAGATTTCTTAAAGATAAAGCTCATCATTTAAAAAAAAAAAATAGAACTCAACACCTAAAATAAAGTACTTAACAAAAATTAAATGTAACTATGAGTTCTTAATTGTCAATGATTTTAAAGTTCAGGATGTATTATGTAAGATTAAAAATTTAAAGTGTATTATATAAAAAAGTGAATAGTTCAAAATACAACAATATAACTTATTCATTACAATTCAGTATTGATTGAACAACGTGTTAATTTAAGGATTATTTCTTAAATAAAATTGAACTATTACCTGTCTTAATTTAACTTTTGACATTTACTTTTATATAATATGCTACGCTGAGACTGATCTTTGCATAAAAAATGGAATAGCTCACTATGTAAAAGAAGATGTCACATTTTCAAATAATTAAAAAAAAAAAAAAAACCAAACAAATGCCAAGGTCAAATTGTGATTAAAGCTCCAATTTGAAGTCACTTATGAAAATATCTCTTAATTTAATAGATAATCTGATTAAACTTAAAAATACAAGATACATTTATATAAATTTTCTTTTATGCTAAAATTAGAGGACATTAGAATGTCTATTAATTTGTGATTGTAGAAATAGCCTAGTGTTAAATTATACTCAACTCCACTTTAAGATGAAGAGTTTAAATCTCTTCACTCTAAACTAAAAAAAAAAAAAATCCCTTAATTTATGCTCATCATTTAGTTGCAGTTGTTAAATAGTTTTCAAATTTTATTTTTGACTATCAAAATTAAAAAGTTTGGATATTTAAGCACTTTTTCCTTTTTAAACTCTTCGACTACTTGCTCTCTAATTTTTTTACTTTAGCATTTATCTCCCAAATTGCTAAATTGTTGCAACGTCCTTAATTTTCAAATCTCCATTATCGGGTCGAATCTGAGAGTTGATTTAGAGATTTGACTAATATTTGGGATGTTAATTTTGAGATTTGTGTTAAAGTTTAAATTTATAGTGCATTTGACAATCTTTGTTTCAACCAAAATTTTTTATTGCTATATTGTAAAGCTCTCATTTGCTATAATATCAAGAAAATATAAGATATAGTGTAAATTTATCACATACTACTGTATTCTTAACTAAAATTAGTTCGAACCACACTTTTCAAATACTCTATCAGATTGAGAATTTTTTGTCCAAGGTGCACTTTTACGTCCTTACATGACAAGGTCATTTGTTTTTCTGACTAAAATGGAGCACATGGCAATGAATTCACAAGTCGGGGAACAAAGTCCCGAAATAAAAAATTTTAGGGTAAATTACACTAATACCTCCTGTGTTTTACTCAAATTATAGTGACAATCCTTAGACCAAAACTAATCATACTATCTACCCCTAACTGTTCAAAAAAATTATAAAGAGACCCCTTCTATTAGTAGACCATGACGGTTGACCGTTATTTTATTTAAAATGCCAAAATTGCCCCTCTACCAATTAAAAAACATTTTTAATTATTTTTTGAAAAAAATAAAAATATGTATAAAAATATTAAAAATGTTAAATCAAAACAATATAATTTTTATAAAAAAATGCCTCAAAAGAATAAACTATCTACAATTATAAAATTTCATTCACCTAAAAAATAAATTAAAAGGCTACTAGCAAAATAAATTAAAGTCATCATAAACAAAATCAAATCAGTCTCTCTTAAAAAATAAATTAAGGATTTCAAAAAAATAAAAAATAAAAAACCTATCTCTATGTCTCTATCTCAGTCTCTCTCTCGATCTTTCTTGTTCTCTATGGGTGATGGGGACGTGGACCAGGTAGGTGCCGGGGACGGGGACGATAGGTAATAAAGGTGGGGGTGTGATGGGGAGGGGGTGTTGGGCGCAAGGTGTTGGCGTGGGAATGGGCCAGCTAAGGTCGAGAGGAGGGGAGGGGCGATGGGGCGGGTGGGGGCGCTGTCGAGGGGAGGGTGGGTGTCGGGCGCTAACATGGGGTAGTGGGTCAGCGTGGGCCAGTTGGAGGATGGGAGTAAGGGTGGTGGGGGCACTGTCAAGGAGGTTAAAGAGTCAGGCGTCAGCGTGGGGACGAGGGGTGTTCGACGTCGGCGTAGGAATGGGGGTGTCAGGACTCGGGAGGGAGGGGGATGGGGGAGGGCCGACGTGGGGTTGTGGAGGTCAGGTTTTGTGGGGGGGTTGAGAAGTCATGAGAGGGGTGGGGGTGGGCTTATTTGTGCTTAGTTTACTTTGGTTTTTTTAAAACAATGGCTAAGATTAAATTTTTAGACCAATGGCCTAGATAAATCTAGATATTTTGGTCATTTTACATAAAAATTTAACACAATTAAACTTAAGGGGTGTTGGTATGATTAATTTTAGATCAAAAATTGTTATTGTAAGTTGGTTAAAACACAAGAGGTGTTAGTATAATTTAATCTAAACTTTTAAACAATCGCTCAAAAAAACTAAAAAAGTATAAGGGTCAAAACTGCTAAGAGAGTTAAGGGTCAAAACTACTAAGAGAGTCAAGAGTTTTTTTTTTTTTTTTTTTGGGGTGGGGGGGTGTCGCGGATTTGCATATTTTGAGCAAATTACCTCCCCCGGTTTCTCCTCCTAAAACCCCAAACAAAACAAAACCCTCTTCAGAAGCTTTTATTCTCTCCTCCTCTTTCACACAAGTTTCGGCAATAACCATGAGCCTAATCGCAGGCTCATACGAGCGATTCATTTGGGGATTCAAGCTCAAGCCCCTCAAAACCGATCCCACCACCCAAACCCTAACCCTAACCCCTCTCTTCTCCTACCCTTCTCACATCTCCTCCATCACATCCGCCGCCGCTGCCGGCACCGCTGCCGCCTCCGGAGGCTCCGATGACACCGTCCACCTCTACGACCTCTCCGCCGCCTCCTCCCTCGGCTCCCTCCACGACCACACCGCCACCGTCACCTCCCTCTCCTTCTTCACCCCACGCAACCTCTCCTTCCCTCGCAACCTCATCTCCGCCGACGCCGACGGCTCCGTCTGCATCTACGACGCCGATCCCTTCGTCCTCCTGAAGACCGTTAGGGTTCACAAGAAGGGGATCAATGACCTCGCCGTTCATCCGTCTGGGAAGCTGGCGCTGACAGTCGGCCGCGACGAGTGCCTCGGGATGCTCAACCTGGTTAGGGGCCGGAGGAGCTTTTATTGCCGGATGGGAAGGGAGGCTAGCCTTGTGAGGTTCGATTCCGGTGGGGATAAGTTCTTCATGGTCACCGATAGGAAGATTTCCGTTCACGACGCCGAGGATGCGAAGATCGTTGCCGAATTGGAGAACCCGAAGCGAGTCCTCTGCGCTGCCTCCGGCGAGGTTAGCTTCTAAGTGTTTGAAATATCATCTTTTTTCTTGGTTTTTTGGTCATAACTTCTAATTCACTTAGTTTCAGCGTTACTTGTAGCGAACTTTTCGCTATATTCAGTGTGTGGCTTTCATGAATTGCTTATACAGATTTTATAGGAATTGAACTCGAGATGGAATATGTGGAAGATCAACAGGAACTTTGGTTAAAAGTGATTTTAATGGCTGACTAACTCTAGCGATCACAACTTTTATTTTTTATTTCTATTTTTTTAATAACTAACGTGATATTTGAGTTGTTATTCTTTTGCTGGTGTGTGTTTCAATTAACATTAAAAATTTGTATTTATCAATGAAAATATAACAAATCACCTGCATAAGTAGAGAAGAAGTTGGTATATGAGTTGGGATTTCTAGCATTACTCTCGACTTTTTTGGGTCGTATTGAGTCTAAGCTTTAATGAATCGTGAAATTGGAAACTTTTTGTTAAGAATGTTTCTTCTTATCGTTCTTATGATATGACATAATGGTTCACAGAATGTGTATGTAGTCTTTAATATAAGATAGAATGCTGAATAAATGTAAATATAAAATGATCTTGGTTCTTTGGTTGATAACTGTAGATTTTAGGTTTGCATGTTTTCTTTTTACCTCATCTCTTTATTTATAAATGTTAACTTTGACTTGTGGCAGAATGGTCTTCTATTCGCCGGGGGTGACGGTGAGGATTGCAGTATTACTGCGTGGGATACAAACAGCGGGAAAGTTGCATACAATATTGAGAAAGCGCATTCTAAACGTGTGAAGGGAATTGTTGTTCTCTCTAGGAATGCTGGTGCTGTTGCTGATGATGATCCATACCTGGTAGCCTCTGCTTCGTCAGATGGGGTTATACGAGTGTGGGATGTCCGTATGGCTATGAAGGAGAAGCTGAATCCATTGGCTGAGGTTAATACAAAATCAAGGCTAACCTGTCTTGCTGGATCCTCTCTTAAGTGTAGGTTCTGTCACTGTCCTATATTGATGTTTCCAACTATCTTACTATTGTGCGTGAATACCAGAAATTATGCCATATGCCTTAGCTTGTGAAAATGATTAACATGCTGAACAATGGATAATGCAATGAACTCCAAGCAAGAAAAAGAGTAAATTAGTAATACAGATGATGTAATTATGTGATACATTGTTTTTGCTTCACACTCTTTGTTTGATGAATTTAAGTTTAGTTACGAGCAAACAAATAGACAATACTATTGGCGGTTAACATAGGCTATTTTTGTATCAAGTGATGTATATCTCTATCTTCCTTTTATTTGATCTGTATAATTTCTTACTTCTTTTTCCTTGTTGTTCAGCATCCATACAGTCCCGGATTGGAAACAGCACGTCAAAAGGAGGAAACGATTTATCAACAGAAGATACAACATCGTGAAAATGGCTAACCAGGGTAGTAGTTTGAAACTCCTTGTAAGGTCTTTATATGAGCGCGTCTTGAATTGCCGAGGAGATTTGTCAATTGTCGCTCAAATGTTTTGTTGGTTCAATGGTCCAATATATCAATTTTGTTTGTGTAGATTTTGTTTCCTTTAAAGTTCAAAATTATTGTTTGGTCCTAGCTCTCTTCTTTATCTTTTATTTTTGTTTTCGATCCTCCCTTCTTTGCATGTCTCTACAGAAATTTCCATCCGTTGGCTTCAGGTAGTGCCAAGTGTCGATAGCATTACTCCATTTTTCCTTTTTACATTTAAAAAAAAAAAAAAAGAGAGACCGGCAAGCTGCTCTCTTGACATTTTGGAACTGTTGTTTGGCCTTTCTTGCTTTCCCTCAACAATCAAAAGAGAATTTTATGCTTGTTATTCTCCATCATCATTGTCTTCCACTTGTTCTTTTAAAGTAATCTTAGGGTTATAATCTTACTACTAACAAAATAGTGAGACTTAGTGTGAAAAACATACTAAATATTAGATTAAGACTCATAATTTGTGAGTAGTGAGGTTTTAACCTATGAAAATAATTTTTTGGTTCTTTTGATCCTATGAGATAGTTGGATGACAATCCACACCTAGTTTGACAATCATTAGCAAACGGAGTACATTGCATTAGATGCTACAAATATAATATTTAAAGCAAAAGCAAAATTGGGGAAAAGAAAATGGAAAACTCATCTCAATCGGGTACAATGCGCCTATTTTGCTATTGTTGATCAGCTCACAAGTCTGCAGTAAGGTTATCAATGTTACCATTTACAGGTAGTGTAAGCATAGCTTAATGATAATTTCATGCATCATCCAAGTTCCAGAAAGAAAAAAAATGTTATCACTGACGAAACACATAATATTTTCTTCGTCTTCGTTGCCAATACATTGTGAGGAAAGCACTTGGAACTGAAAACGACAATGATTTGAATCTTTTGTTTTTTTTGAAAGGGATAGTCTTTTGTTCTTCAGAATTCAAGTTTATGGTCAACAAAAGATTTCTGCTGCTACTCAGTTGAGGTGTCAAAAGGAAAAATCCAATGACTAAACCAACTGAAACGAACCCTTCCATGCAAACTCAATGCCTCTGCCTTCGCAATGAATAATTTGAATTACAACTTTTACAGTATGTGAATCGCGTTCCTGTAGACGACAGTCCTTAAGGGACAAAGTATACCAAGATGTTGAACATGGATGCGAGAGACGAACGCTTGCGCTCAACGTCCGAAGTTATTTCCGGTACATGTGAGCCCAAGCACGATTCGAGAATCAGGTCCTTTATATACCATGAGACTTAGGCCGAACCACAGTCGGCGGGAAAACTGTATAGTATAATTAGTCCATACACAACTCAACACCTTCTAGCTCCAATCTTTTACCTTCTCTGTGATGTATGGCTAGCAAAAATAGGGTTTTGAACTAATGCTTTCAAACACCTTAAAATTTCATGGCTTATGTCCCTGTTAATGATTGTAGAAGCTGATGTGTAATGCAAAAACCTTATCTTCTGGTGAACAATTGTGTTTAAATCATATTTTCTAATTTCTTGTCCTTGGCATCCTTGATTTCTAGTTCCAAGTTTCCTAATATTGTGTATATATCATTAGATCTTGGATGAGAGCGATCAGCTACGCGGAACTCATGTACACGTCCATTTATATCAAGCCAGCTGCACCCTGGGGTTTTCTTCAGCCCTCTATCCCTCAGAATACTCCTCATTTTCGCAACCCCGTCCCACTTTCCTGCTGCAGCATATATGTTGGAGAGCAAAATGTAATTTCCGGCATTTTTTGGTTCCATAGTTATAAGCTTCGTGGCAGCATACTCAGCAAGGCCAGTCTCTGAATTCGTCATATTACATGCGCTCAACAAAGGTCCCCATATCCGAGCATCTGGCTCAAAGGGCATAGATTTCACAAGTTCCCTGGCATCGTCGATATGCCCGGCACGCCCTAGTAGATCCACCATGCAAGCATAGTGTTCCTGATTTGGTAGGCAGCCATATGACACCACCATCTCCTTAAAAACCCTTTTCCCTTCTTTAACAAGACCTGAATTTACACACGCTGTTAGTACTCCAAGAAAGGTAACCTGGTCGGGTTTAATGTTTGATTGCTTCACTTGGTTGTACAACTCAAAGCATTGTTTCCAGTCTCCATGCTTAGCATACGCACTGATCATAGAGTTCCATGTGATCACATCCTTATCATTGATTTTCTCTTCATTGAAAATTTTCCTGGCCATTTCTATGCATCCACATTTTGCGTAGCTGACGAGAATCGCCGTATTAAGAGATGAAAGTGAACTAATACCGGATTTCATGGAATACCCATGAAGGTACTTTACATTCTCTAGTGCCCCTATATTTACACAAGCAGGCAAGATGTTTATCACTGCAACGAAGTCAGCTTTAATCCCATCAGATTTCATCTTGAAGAAGAGAGAAAGAGCATCAAGAGACTGATCATGTGTCACATATCCTTTCATCATAGCACTCCATGTGACCAGAGTTTTGTCATTCACCAAGTCAAAAATCTTTCTTGCCAAACCTACTTGATCACACTGACAATACATGTCAATTAGTGAATTGTGAACTGATACTTGGTAGTCTATACCATTTCTGATCACATGGGCATGCATTTGTTTGCCCTGCTCGATAGCTTTCAGCTGCGCAATTGAAGAAAGTGCAGGCAGTGCAGTGAATAGATCAGCTCTTATTCCTGATCTTCCCATGCAACTCAACAGCCAAAGGGCTTCTTTGGGGCGCCGATTTTGAGAATTCGCCGATATCATTATGTTCCAAACGACACAATCTCTTTCGGGCATTTTCTCGAACAACACTCCGGCATCTCCTAAAGCACCCAACTTTGCATACATGGACAACAATGCAGTATTAACAGCCAAATCTTTCCCCAAATTGCTCACCAAAACCAAACAATGAACAACCTTCCCCGCACTCAACAAGTTCAAATCAACACTAGACCTCAACAAGTTTATTAACGTAACCGCATTCAGCTCTACACTTTTTATTCTCATCCTCTTAAAAAGCCTAAAAGTTTTCACTTCATTTCCACATCCACCATCTGTTTTATCAGCACTTTGCCAATAAAAGTCTTCCAAAGCAGAACCCACCAAACGACACGAATCCAAACCCACTTTTACCAAATACCCATGGATACTTTTCCCATTTTCCACATCTCCCAAGCAACAAAATGACCTCAACACATAAGGGTAAGTCTCCTCAACTGGGTACATACATTTCTCGACCATTTCTCGGTAAACCGAAATGGCCCTCTCAAACTGACCCAACATTACAAAATTGCTCAACATTGCGTTGTAAAGAACCGAACTTGGATTGGAGACAGAATCGAAGACTTGTTGAGAGAGATTAAGGAGGCCGAACTTGGCGTAAGAATCGATGAGTTTTGAAGAGAATGTCGGGTTTTGGTGAAGGCCATGGAGGACGAAGCGCGCGTGGATTTGGTTGAGCTGTTGAGGTTTAGTGCAGAGGTTTAAGAGGGAAGAGAGAGTGCTGAGAGGTCGTGTCTGGGTGCTGGGAATTTCCAGGATTTTGAGAAGGAGGAGATTTCTTGACCGTTGAGAGCTTAGCATATTAGACAGAAATGGGAGACCCAACAACTGCGAGCATTTCTTTCTGTCACTCTTACAGCTACTAAAAAATTTGGTGTAACAATAGAGGACCAAAATGAAAAAGAAAATAATTCTCAAAAAAAAAAAAAGAAAAAGAAAATTATATCTCAGAGCTAATGTAGAGCCCCTTTGGAAAGACACTTTACAAGATACAATGTTAAATTAATGCATCAATATTAAATCTCACTTTTTAATGTAATATTATTTTTAATGCTAAATTAGCTATATGTTAAACTTTTTGAATTAGACATTTGATTCCTATTGATTCTTAGATTGACTTTTTTGTTTTAATAATTACAATATCTTTGCATTTTTTATATTAATATTAAAAGTTTACTTTTATAAATTTCAATGTTTAATGGCGTCCTCGAGTGACATTTGTCTCAGTGTCTCTCTTTCCCACCATGCTCCTTTATTGGCGACAACCTACTCCTTAGGTAGCAATGATGGTGCTCTTCTTGCGATGACAACGACGCTAGCCAAGGGCGTGAATCTGGCAACGACTCTTGCTCCTTGTGCGACTCTAGCGACAGTAGGTGATTTGCTCCAGCAACAAGCATGACTGTAGCGACGACGGGTGATCTGTTCCTGGCACAACTTTAACGACGATGGGAGGACTCCAATGACAAGCCCAACTCTGGCGACGATAGATGATATGCTCCTTACGCGACTCTGGCGATGGCAGGAGGATTCCAACGATGAGTGCGTCTCCGACAATGTTTGGCAATTTGCTTCTCATGCGACTGCGGCGAATAGTGAACATGACTTTGGTGAGGAAGATTGAAGAGAGAGAGATCTATGATTGGGAGGTGGGAAGGGAGGGATAAGAGAGGGGAAGATGAAGAAAGAGGTTATTTAGGGTTTTATAAATTAAGGTTGTTTAATCATTATAGTATTTAATAAATGTGAATTGTCTTATTTATTAACCTATTAATTGTTATTCCTTTATTTGTTTGACAAATTTCTGTCATTGTACCCAAAAAATATCTGGGTATTTTCTTGGTTTTTGTAGGTTCTTCAGTCGGTTTAATGCTCTATGTGTAAAAATTTGAGAATCTCCACAAATTTACTTTGAAATGAAAGATATTTCAACCCCGTTTGTTTTTGTTCTCAAATTTTTGAAAATGTTTTCCCACTCTTTTCAAGGCAAAAATTTTAAAAACATTATTAGTATAATTCTAAAAAAATTTTCATTTTTCAAAATAAAACATTTTCACCTATTTTGAAAATAATATTAAATGGCCCCTCATGTTTATTTTTTAGAAAGGAAATAATATATGGTTATACTGTGTTAAATGTAAATGAGTCAAAAGTGTAGCGACCCCCTTCCCCCTCCCCCGGGAGGAAAGAGAGGAGAGGAGCGCCACGTAACGTTCGTTCATGCATGTGAAAATGGGCCAGTTCGGCAATCCGATCAGAGACACGATAGAGAAAAATAATCAAACCTTAACTCAACCTTAATATGAAAATTATCTTATCATTAGCAGCGAAAATATTAAGATTACAACATTACAACACTTATACAAAAGCTAGAAAATCCCCTAAATGTCCTCAATAATAATTCTTAGTTTCTCATAACATCAAAGAAATACTTAGAAATAAATATTGCATCTTGACTCGTCATGGGACCTTGGAACATTCTTGCTCAGTCATTTATATCCTTACTTGGAAGCTCACCTGCATCACGAGAACTATATAAGCATAATGCTTAGTAAGTAAACCACAGTAGTTCCACATAAAAACATACTTTTATGAACATACATTACTTTTAGGTTTTTGGGCCCATAGCATAACGTTAATCTTAAGCAGTCAGAACCCTGAACATTCATTCATAGATGGTCCCTATCTTAGAACATGCTTCCTCAAGGATTTGACCATGAAAACATACATAACATTGGTTGGTTCATGACAACAAGAGAGTTCACATCATACTCATGAAAAATCATCAAAATTATCTTTAAACATATTCATCAACATACATAACTTTAAAACATGCTTTAAAACATACTATTGTTCAAGTGATGCAGTGGAGGGTATACTTACACAAACCATTTAGTCATGATCATCTTAGATTCTGTACATCATTAACCTTTCTTCCATACATCACATAACATTACTCTTCATATTCTAAGGGAAGTCATCTATTGAAACCCTCGTGGTTCTCTTCTCTATTCTTTCTTCATGCATTCATATGTCTCCTTTATCTCTTTGTTTCATTCCTTTCTTTCTTTCTCTATTTCTTTCATTCTCTCGTTTATTCTCTCTCTCTCTCACATTCTTACTCTTAGTAGCAAAACAAAGAAGGAAAAGAAGAAGAAGAAGAAGAAACATGAAGATTGAGAGGTTTGTGAGTAAAATGTGAAGAATGAGAGTAATATATATATATAAAAAAAACATAGCCTTCTATATAAGAAACAAATCTTTTATAAAAATAGAATGCATACTCGTGGGAGGGGAAAAGAAACTAAATACAAAAATCAATGATTCAATAGAAGAAAATATAATGATAGTATCTTGACTATCTATGAATAGGATTCTATATAAGTCAACCAATCATCCAATAAGGAAAAAAAAAAAAAAGATAATTTCAAATTCCAATATTAGCTCCACTTCCTAATTTCAATTATCAAAATACCTATCATGAATTCCAATTATTATTAAAAAGTCAATTATCAAAATATAATGATAATATCTTGACTAATTAAAGGCAATTTACATGTGAGATTAGAGGAGAATTAGGAGAAGCATCAACAAATTAGCTCCTACTTACCATATATAAACTTTCAAAAGTAGGAAACCTTATCAATTAAATTCAATCAATCAAAAGTCAAACATTTTATTTTCTCAAATGAGGAAATAAATCCAAAAATATACCAATCAATCAACAATTATTATCCAATCACATAAAAAGTCAACTATTCCCCCCATATAGAATAAGGAAAGAGAAGATAATATGCCAATGAATCAAAATTATACCGTAACAAACACACTCACATATACATAAATTACGTTAGTCATTATCCACTACAATTATACAATAGTACAAAATATTGTGCACATTATATTAATATATAACATAACTTTCCTTTCTTTTATTTTTATACGAATTAACCTTATATATAGAAATATATTAATTCATATATTACGTAAAGATAAGTATATATATAGAATACAACGTTTATATATATATAGAATACTTGTAAATTAACTACAATTAACATATAAATTAACGTTTATTTATATTTAAAAAATTTATATATTTCTATATATATATATATATACGTATTAATACTTATAAATTAACATACAAGATATATATATAACACCTTTGCATGAAGTTCTATCATCCCATAAACACATGGCAATTTCATAAGTAAACAAAAAAATCAATACATAAGTGATAAAAATAAAACATATTCATATAATCTCAACTAGACCCCTAGCTTAAAATATAGGGTGTTACAAAAAGAACACCAACTTTAATAATGTTTGGGATCTAATTGAAATCTAAACATCGTAACATGTGAAAACTTTACACTATAGCATACTTTTGTTTTATACTATTCCATATGAAAGCTTTACATTATAGAAATTGAAACTTTAGCGTTGAAAATTCTTAAACGCTTTCGAACATATCAATCGTCTTACGGTTGTAGGTATAACATAGGGGTAATTCCACATAAGACCTATACCACAAAATGTAGAGTTTGGATCACCGCATCCCAAAATTCAAAAAAATAAGAAAAAAAATTGGAATTTTTTTAAAGTTTAGAAAAATTATAAGAAAAGTAGATAATGAGATTTTAACTATAATTTTATTGAATGATTAACATATGTTTGTCATGTAATATGCTTTCATACTCTTAGAAGTTCTTCTTCTTCGTCTTCTTCTCCTTCTTTTTTGACGAAAGGAGGAGCATATTGTTCTAAAGTCCCAATAAGTGACTGACCCAGCAATATTACTTGTATTCTTCTTTTGCACATTTGGAAGTTAATGGCCACATTGCCAGAAAGACTTATAAAAACCAGAAAATAACAGTTTAAAGATGCTAGGTGCTAAAATTTTAAAAACAAAAGACTCACGTATCAAGACTTTGAAAGTTTAAGGACCTATGACCAAATTCATGAAGAGAAGACTGCAATATGGCCCCAAAAGTTAGAGGCCAACAAGCCATATGAGTGGGACTTACAAAGCCAATGATCCAAAAAGTGTATGCTTCACGCATATAGACGAAAACCACATTTATTTCTTACAAGCTCTTGACTCCGGGGAGCTTAATACCAATGTCCTAATACAAAAGTATTAAAATAGATTGGGTTATTTACTTTTTTATACCTTATATTTTAGGTTTATTCAAACAATATACTTGCGGTTTTTATCTCATTAAATTTATACTTTCATATTAGATTCAATACATACATATATATCTTTACTCAATCAATATTTAATTTTGACTTAAGAAATTACCAAAATACCCTCAAATTAAAAAATAAATAACTTCAAAAACTTCAAAAAACTTCATACTAATGTTTTTCCTTTCAAAAATATATAGAATACCTTAAAAAATAGGTGTTTTTATTTTTGTAATAAACTATTGACTGTGGTAAAGTATAGATTTTTGTATTAAATCTAATCTAAAAGTATACATTCGATGAGATCGAAAATCGAATATAAAGTTTTTGAATTAACTTAAAACAAGTTGTATAAAAAGATAAATATCCCAAATAGAATTTTGGTAAAATATTGAGAGAACTTGAAGGCTTAAAAGTCCAAAAGAAAAGAAACAAAAATAAAATTTTTCGTTGTTACAAGCATAGCTTGATCATAAATCCACGCTTGATTTCATCTTCAAGGGAAGAGTTCAAATTCACTTACCTTAAGTTTTTCTGATAAAAAAAAAAAAGAAAGAAAAGGAAAAAAAAATGTTTCTTTTGACAACACAAAAATGTGTTCAAATTCTATCGGGCTTAATTTCTTTTATAGCACTAATAAAATTAATTTAAAAAAACAATGGGATTTATTATTTTCTTATAGGTCACTTACACATTAGATTATTTTATTATGGTGCATAATTACTGGTGATAATTATTAACATGATAGTAAAAAAAATCAAAACTACTATTCACAAAATTAAAAAAAAAAAGATATAAAGGGAAATGACTATTTTTATGGTTTCTTTAAAATAAATGCCCATATTTGTTTAAATTAAGAAAATGGCCCTCCTCATATATAAAGTCAAAATAACAAAAATAAACTTCACTATTATTAATCAACTATAGTAAATTAGTGAAATATTCTAGTACATCAATGGTATATTGTAGTATCTTCATGATAAAGCCGAGTGCATCAATAATAATCCCACCAGTAGTAGACCTTAGCACATAAGTGATAGACGCCAGTATATCGGTAATAAAACCCAAATACATCACTGATGAACCCAAATAAAAAAAAACCTCATGTTCTCTCTCTAGCCCTGTAATCATTGTGAAAATCTTAGGATTAAATAATGTAATTTACACATTTAAGTCAAGGATTTTTTTGCAAAAATATTTTGTTTATTTTTTATCATTGAAGGATTTATGAAATTAATATAAATATTCCAAAATTCTATAGAAAATATTTAAGTTAAAATTATTGACTTTTGTGATTGAATTATTTGGTTGAAAATTTCCACCACGATTTAAAGTGGAAGAAATTTCAATCCATAAGTAACTTGAGAATTTAGATTAAAAGAATTTTCAAGTGCATAACAGTGTTAGTAATATATCAAGAAACACTCTAACGCTAAATAAATCCTTAATTGCTTATTAGTTAAAAATTGAAGTTACGCAAGTAGCATTTTTAATGAAAAATATTATTCGAGTTTCAGAATTGACACTGTTAAAAATGTGTCAGTACCTAGTTAGTGTATAGAGAAATGTCAATTTTACGTTTACACAATCTAGGAATGATTTTTAAATAAAAAATTTAATTTTATTACGCAATTTAAAGTTTACCAGTATTAACTTCTATTGACATTAGTATTATTAGACTATGTTGAGCAAACATGAAAGTATCGAAATTTCCTAACAGCTAGCTAGTCTCTCTTAGCCAGATAAAATTTCATCTGCTTTCCCTAATGTAAGGAATTTTGTGGGTAAAGTGATATGACAAAAATAACAAAATGTGACCTTGCTTAGTCAAAAGCCTAAGTCTAAAAAATAAGCATTTATGAGCTAGTTTTCCACTAATTCCTTCATGAAATTGGCACCTACACTTTGTAAGGGAACATCAAAATTTTGTTTCACTTAGTTGTCCATGAAACACCTTAACGAAGAGTTAGAAATTAAGTAGAAATTAACCAAAGCTTAGGAAAAAAATCTATAAATAGGCCTATCTATTTCAAAGTTTCATTTTCTCTCTTTTTTTTCCATAATTTTCCCAAGGCAAAGCAAGTCATTGTGTCCTTTTCTTTTTCATTTTCCTCCATAAGAAAGAACCTGTTTCTTCCTCTTGATTTCTCTCAAAAATTTCCCCCACCACTAGAAAGATCACTAGCTAAAAATAAATCTAAGGAGGAGACTTTGATTGGATCACTCTAGAAGAAGACTTTTCAAGGTATATTTTCTAAAGTTTCCTTTTTAATTTTAAGAAAATGGCTCATGAACTATTTTAAGAGAAGTTGGCATGTAATAATCTTATTTACGTTTATGTTATGGCTTTTGTGAATATCTATTGATATAGTTTTAGTATTATGCATGAAGTGTATAAAAAAAATTAGACCTATGACATGTTTTGTGTTCTACAAGGATTCTTCATTTTCTTTGATATTAAAAAATAGATACTTCATAGATTGGTTTTACCATTATGCATGTTAAGTATGAAGAGGTTAGATCTAAGTTGTAACCTTGTATTTAGAAGGACTTTCACTCATTTTGACTTCAAAAATGCCATTTAAATCAGTTTTAATGTATTTTAAAGACCTGAGAATTTCTAAGTTACAACAACATAAATGATCTTATATAAGATGTTAAAAGCTAAATCTCAAAATGAAATTTCTAGCGTCTTTTATTAATTGTCACAACAATGTTACAAGAGATGTTGTTACATGGGTTGTGACATCAGTTGCAACACCAATAGTACAAAAGGCTTACATGATTCATCTTTCTTTTGAAAATCTTAGTTTCTTATTTAATAAGACCCCTATAGTAACCACAGAGCCATTGGTGGTCGTTACCATCACTTTTTCCATAGCTGTCGCACGTGATGTTGCAACATCGGTTGCGCCATCAGTTGTGTAGAATGGTTCCTGTTTAAAAACTACCTAGTTTTCGTGCATGGCAATCATTTAGTTTAATGTCCTTTCTGATCCTGTGAAAATTGTAACATAATCAGTACTGATTTTGGGAATTTTGCTATAGATGTCGCATGTGATGTTGCAACATTTGTAATACGGATTTTAAAACTGGCATTGTTTTAATGAACCTCTCAGTTACTGTGTTCTTAAGAAATTTGTAACAAATGCAATACAATATTGTGTGGTTTTAAAATTAATTTAAAACATATTTTAGAAGCCAATAAGTTAGGCCACAACATTTCAATGCCGTAAACAGGTCAAACGCCCATACCAACTCTAAAGCCATGTTCGAATCAAAATTCGATCGTTTAGCATTGAGAATGCCATATACACGTTTGGATATTAATATATTTATCTACAAGGCTAACAGTGTTAATAAAGAGGAAGATAACAAATTAGTTAATTAAGTTATCAACTTTAACATTATTAGACAAGGCAAATAAGAAGAACTAAATTATGAGAACTAAATAAATAAATCCTTATAGTAAATATGGTAATGATACGATCCTTTAAACAAAGGAGAATATGTGTTAGCAAAGGATTTAATTCCTTTACTATTTTGGTAAGTTTAAGGGAATAAGACGAGCCAATGTTACACTTTTAATAGGTATCCTCTTTCAGAGTCTAAAGGTAGAGAATAGGAAATTTTGGAGAGTTAGAAATTCCAATTGCTAGAAATCAGGTAAGTAGGAATTTTGCCCACAGTATGAATAGTTTTCAATGAATACATTTTCACGTGTTTTTATGTTTAAGTAATAATATGCGATGCCATGTCATCCCGTATAAACATTAATAAGATCAATGCAACCAAAAAAATTAAGTTATGTTTGAGTATCGTACTAAGGTCTCGACTTATGGGGAGGCTTATGTTATAGTAAAAGATAAATTTAGATCATATGTCGTTAGGGACCTTGTAAACCTTAACGTCTTGATGATTGCATTCAACTAATACAAATACTTGGGCCCATAAATTCATAAGATACGGTCATAAATAAGCATAACCGGATCATGTATATTTTATCATGTAAATGTTTAAATGTTTTGTGAGTTAAAGTTCGTATTTACTGTAGGAAAGCTCACCCAAGTATATCCGTGTTGTTGTAAACAACTTGTTTAGTAACGTTTGATGGATAGTGGTAAAACAACAGATGATCGTGGAGATGAGAATGGATACTACGCATATTTTATTCCTCACTTAGCTTTTGTTAATTAAAACCTTTTAATTAAATATATGTAGTACTAATGAAACAATATATGCATATTTTGACGACCAAGGTTGTAGATATGTAGCCTTAGTCTATATGACTTTAGGATCTTTATACTAATACTTTATGTTATTAAAATTGTTGCAACAATAGTAATAATAGTTTAAGTAAAGTTAATTGGTAAACATTTAAAAAAATGTCCTGTAAATTTAAGTAATCCTAATAAATGTTTGTTTAAGTAGTTAAGTAACAATCGCGTAGTAAAGTTCATTTCAACCTCTTCTCTCGCTTAACTAGTCATAGCCGCTGCTAATGTCGCCTCATTGATCAAGCCACCATGGATCCCTTCGGTGATCTTCCCTTCAAGCTGTCGCTATGGCAATCGTTGCTTCCATGCAAATTTGAGGTGTCATCCGAAGCCGCTGGTGGCAAACACTGATAATCTTGCATCTTTGGTCACCACCATCAGGATTGGATTCTCAATGCTGCCCCATCAAGATGATAGTATTATGGAAATTTTTGTTCACGCCGTTACTGGAGAAGATATCACCATGATTGGCCACGGAGGTCGACTTCCTCTTTGTCACAAACGTCGACTTCCCTATTCTGCAACCACCGCTCACCATAAACCTCTTGGTCGTGAGCATTCTGGCAAAGGTGGCGAATCTTCTCCTCAACTCTAGGCATAAATGGGGGCAAAATTCGAAGAACAAACATTGGAAGATCTACTTCTTTAACCTTACCGGCCATATCTCTAATTTTAGAAAATTTGGGACAAAACTTTTATTGTGGGTGAAGAATGGGCTAGCCAACCCAATTTCTAAAAAAAAGAATTTTTATGAATACTATCATTTGAAAGTTACTTTTTATCATGTCACCAATGTTTTTGTGTAGAGCAACTTAAACATATATAAATAGTAGTGTGGCATAACTTTTTCAGGTGTAACAAGAATAAACAAAGTTTTTAAAATATGACATAACAAGTAATTTTCTCAAAAAAAAAAAAAACAATTCAACAAAAGTAAAGTTGTAGTAAATAGCACTATTCCAGTTTAAAAAATGCACTTCTCCAAAACTAATTATAGTTAACAACAAGTTTTGAAAATATTTGTAGTAAATAGCAAGTTTATGTTGTAAATAATTTATTTATTTAAAGTGCAAATAATTTATGGATGCATATATTGACCCCCCCAATTCTATTTTTTACACACTCTTTCTTAATCTACCCCTCATTCCACTTATAACACCTCTTTTAAAATACCAAAAAAGTCCCTACATTTAAATAGCATTATTGTTTTTTTTTTCTTTTTCCAACCACCCACCAAATAAACGTATATATTTTTTCAAACATTTTTCTTTTTCAATTCACATATTAAGTGATAGTTTTTTTTTTAATTTTTTTCTTTTTATTTAAACCAAACTTCTATTCCATGACTGGAAACTATAATCATTAGTAAATTGTAAGGGTTTATAAATAATCAAACAAGTTATATATCCTTTACTTAAAAATAAAGAGAATTGAAACATAGTTTTTTATATTATATTTCTTTATGTCAAACCAACTTGCGCTTCCTTTACTAAAACACATAATTTGTAATTATTTACAATGATTTATATAATTATAATTGCTATATATAAAACAATAAAAATTGAATAAAAAATAAATTTGGAAGAAGAAATAAACAAACCACGTGCTCTTTCATATTGGAATGTATTTTTATTTTTTTATTAAAAATGGGGCATAATAATTCTTTTGAAGAGAATATTTTTTTAAGATAAGGTGTGCAATGAGTATTTTTTAAAATACTTTTGTCCTAAAAAGTAATTTGATTAATGAGTAATACAATAATAAAAATCTTAATTAATAGGTGTGTGTGAAAAGTAAAATGAAGGTATCCATAGACCTACCCATAATTTATTTACTATCCTATTTATCATGTAAATAATTATTATTTACACAACAAATAAATTATAATATTATAATTTACTATTTATTGTAAATTTTTTTGAAACACGTTATTTACTGCAAAAATTTTAAAAAATCTGCAGCCTTCCTTATTCTTCTATTTACAAAATATGTTTATTAGTACTACGAAAAAGCAATCCATTTTTGTTGCCTTCTAAAATGCTTTTTTTTTTTTTACCTTTAAAAAATTAAAAAAAAAAATTGGACTAAAGCGAATTGTTGCCAATTTACCAATTAAGAGCCAAAAGAGGACTTTATTAATTTATTATTTCCTAAACCGTTTTTGTCCGATCTTTCCATTTTCCCTCTCCGTTATGTAATAATACAGTTTGCTCTGTCTGGAGGCTAAGAATAATAACACACCCAATTCCAGTTTCGCAGGCCACGAATCTAATTATATTTTCCTTCCACGTTCTGTCCATTCAAAAAGGAGCTAAACCAATAAACTCAATTTCCCAGATTTTTCTTTCTCTCTTCTTCTTCTTCAAGAGGTAATTTCAGGTCTCCCCCTTTTTGTTTTGAAACTTTCAATTCAATTTTTATTTCAATTTCAGCTTAATATGTATATGAAGTTCTTAAGTTCTTTCATAATCTATGAACCATGGAAGCAAAACGCTTTAAGTAGCTGGATTTTGCTCGATATTCGGATTAGGGTCATTTTATTTTCTTATTTTGAAGCTAATTGATGGGGTTAGTATTAATCTTTGGCCGATTATAAAGATGTAATTCTGGGTTTTTCCATAGTATGGAAAGAGAGAAAGGTTGGCAATTGCATTTAAAATTTTCTACGGCTCCTCATATAAAAGATTGTATGAGCAGAAGAGGAGGTTCAAAGTTATTGTATGATGATAACTTGAAGAGGGCTAATCTCAGATGGGCAGTACTATAAATATAATCCTAGTTTGGTTACAGAAAATGTTATCTATGAGGAATTTGAGCCTCACCCTAATTAGGTCAATAGAATATCAGAACTTGCAAAATTCGATAGATCATTTGGCAATCATGTTATTTACTTGCAGACTTCGTTTAAAAAGGCTATTTTTGGAACCAGGACGTTTCGTCTAATCAAGGCGGGCCTTACGTCTCATGCTTAAGCCTTAAACGAAAAGGGAAAAAATCATGGAATTAAACGAAGTTCATAAATGTTTCATAACCAATCAAAACATAATCTTAGTTTATTATAAAACACATGATAGGGTTTTGAGATCATCATGTCTAATTGTTGTATCCCTTTTCCAATTAATCTCATGATTAGGACTTAAAGAGGATCATTGTATTTGTGGGTTGCACACTGCTGAAGTCTAGAATTGATGGATGTAGATGAAGGGAGTACCTCTAGAGCATCTATAGGTGCCCAATCAACTCAACCAAATTCAAGACGACAAAAAGGTAAGGTTTACATTGATTCTGTAGTTTTGTTATTCTTTCATTTCTTTTTTTTTTCCCCACATTTGATTCTATAGTATGCTTTGGATTAAAATGGCGCTGTGATACTGCTGATATTTTGAATTTTCCAGTGGTAAATTTATTTCAAATGTCGATTTTGGAATCAAGTTTTATGGCCATTTGGTAGAAAAAGAGTCGGTAGCAATGTCATGATAGGAAATTATCAATTGATATTTGAATGAAATGGAAGGCTTAAAGGAATTCAGGGCAACAGGTTGAATTAGAAATCTGGGGGGAACTGTTTTCAGTTTAATGGACATCCAATGTACTAAATCTATGTTCATATAAAGCTAGATAGGTTTTGAAGATGGAGAGGGATTGAGACTATAATTTGTAGGCCACAAAGTGTCACCTCGGAGTTATACTTTTACTTTATTTTATAATTTCATGGTGGTTTACTGATTCGTAACACGTTGTACTTATAAAGGGAAAGAGAACTGCATTAGTTTTTGAGTTTGAGCACTAGCTATTTGCTAAGGATCATGCTACTGATTGTATGCAATTTCAAGCTTTCAGAATTCTATGAGACTAATAAATCACGTTTTCTTTTGTAATTTTTTTGCAGCTATATATCAGTTTACACAGCAGAGTCTTCCAGCGTGTAAACCAGTCCTCACCCCAGCATGGGTGAGTAATTGAAAATTACATTTTATGACAAGTTCTTCTCTACTATTTTATATTACAAAATTTGGGTATTTTGCAGGTTATTGGCACGTTTTTGTTGGTGGGTATTGCTTTCATTCCTACTGGGTTCATTACTCTCCGTACTTCTCGCAAAGTAAAGTCCTCCTTCCTAATACCTTAAAAATATTATGCATCTTTTTTTGGTTAGTTCAATCTTTAAGGTGGTCCATGATTATGTAGATGTCATTCTTTTCATATGGATGTGTAGGTTGTTGAAATTGTGGACCGTTATGATACAGAATGCATACCCGAGTCGTTTAGAGGTAATAAGGTGGCATATATGAAAAATAGCTCAATTCTGAAGAACTGTTCTCGGTTTTTGAAGGTAATAGTTCCTTACCATCTGCAAGAATTTTAATGATGACAAGTTGGGTGACATATTCTTTCAATTTCTCTTTTCAATTTTTCACCAGTTGTCCTAGAATTGGCCACTATGTTTCATGTTTGATTCTCTTTATAATACTTATTTTCTTGAGGATGTAAGCTTTTGTATTTTCAGCCAATAGTTTTGCTTGACCACTTGAACTTGTTTAAATGAAGCAAAATTGTGTATTCTTTGCTCTATTAGAGTTTCTTTTGTTTTGTTAGTGGATGGGGGTCTGATGTATTGGTATTCTTTTTTAGGCACATCCAGGAGAAAGATCTTAGTAATAGGAAAAGGTTGTGACTGAATTATACACCTGCTTGTTTATATGCGGATGTCCTTACTCCTTGGTTAATCGATCACGTTACTTCCTTCTCATGTGGTCCGTCACTAACTTGACCAACTTCTTAGTTGTCTGAGGACATAAGTTTCATATGTAAATTCGGATTAAAGTGCCAAGTTGGTTACAGTTTATGGGGTAGCATTGCTAGTTACTCTAGTGTTCATGATATTTTGCTGAAAAATATATATATCTTTTTCTTTCCTGCTTTTGAGTTTATGGTTGTGAATACGAATATATATGCGAGGAAGGATATTTAGGTGGATGTTACTGCTTGCATTTTAATGGTATTGGAAAGCTAATTACATTTACTGAAGGAGCTTTTATAAGTTTTAAAATATTAGGTTTCAGCAGTTTTTGGAAGATCAATTGGTAATTCTGTCATCTGTTACACTATATACCTTTAAAAAAAAAAAGAAAAAGAAAGAAAGAAAGAAAATATATCTGTACACTATTTGAGGCATTATACCATATTGAAGGAAATAGAGAAAGCTGTGTAGGGTAAAGGGTACTAATTGGTTAACCGGACTGGGTAAACAAGTCATACATTGAGCTGAAACTAGAGTAAGGAATTTTCTAGTAGCTTTAATGTAACACAAGATTCAAGAGAATGTAAGTGCATTTTAAAAATTTTTCGTTCCTTCAATTTAGATTTTTTCCTTATGTTTTTATTTTATTTCTTAATACAGTTGTAACTTTTCCTTTTCTAGATCGAGAAGCATATGAAAGCTCCAATCTATATCTACTACCAACTTGATAACTACTATCAAAACCACCGACGGTGAGAGTTCTTTTATCTCATATTTTGAACTTGCTTATAATCCCAGTCTTACTCTTATTTGCCTTTTTTCTGTTGAACCTATCATCTATAAGAACCTGTAACTTTCCTCGTTCTAAATGTCGTGAAAATTCTGTTGTAACTTCCCATTCCAATTTCCGCTACAAAAGCTTAATAATTTATGTTTTCATGTTGTGATCTTATACTTTTCTCTCTGCTCTCTCTCAACTTTTCATTCCTTTTCCTTTTATTTCTCTTTTCAGTTATGTCAAAAGCAGAAGTGATCGGCAACTCTTGCATGGACTTGGGTACAATGACACAAGTTCCTGTCAGCCTGAAGAGTTCAATAATGGTCTTCCAATTGTTCCTTGTGGCCTAATAGCTTGGAGTTTGTTCAATGATACATATAAATTCATTCGCGGGAGATCTGAATTAAAGGTCAATAGGAAGAACATCGCATGGAAGAGCGACCGAGATCACAAATTTGGGAAGCATGTATATCCCTTCAATTTTCAGAATGGGACCTTTATTGGTGGTGGAAGCTTAGATCCAAGTATTCCTGTGAGTATTAACCATGTGTAAAAAATTACTACTATCTCCTCGTCTCCTTCTCTTTTACTGAAGTTGAATATAATGTGACCAAATCATGATATTCTATGCCCTCTGGCAAGTTCTCCAACCTGATATGGTCCTCACAATTTTTCCTTCTTCCGAGCACATGGATATGACTTACCACCAGGCTCATACTCTAAATTTCATATTTTTTGTGCTATATATTGATAAAAGAAGAATACTGCACCATAAAAAAAACAAAATATGATCAACTTATTGATGGCTTGCCTTGTTTTGTTGTCTTTGATGTCAATCCCACATCAATATGGAGACTTACTGAGAGGGATCTAAAAACTCAATGGATTGAGCATGCTACTACCTCCATAATCATCTCTTAGGCCTCCATTTTGCACATTGACGTTTGAACTAGAATTATTTATAAAATTGACGTGCTGATTTATGACACTCATTTTTCTGTCATTTTTTCAGCTAAAATTGGTACTAATGATGTCTTTTTGGTTTGTCTTGTTTCCTTCTAAATTTGATTGGGCTGGTATTCATTATCATTAGCTGAGTGATCAAGAAGATCTTATAGTATGGATGCGTACCGCTGCTCTCCCCAGCTTCCGGAAATTGTATGGTAGAATTGAAGAGGATTTGGAAGCGGACGATGCTATAGTAGTCAAATTGATGAATAATTACAACTCTCACAGTTTTGGAGGAAAGAAGAAGCTTATCCTTTCAACATCAAGCTGGTTAGGAGGAAAGAATGATTTCCTTGGGGCAGCCTACATTTTTGTGGGTTCATCTTCCATATTTATCTCTCTTGTCTTCTTGTTGCTGCATATAAAAAATCCAAGGTAAATTTTACTGTCATGCATGATTTTTTTTTCACACATCCATCAAATGCATTTGAGATCATCATCCTTTATAAGTTAAGCAAATAGTCTCTTCTGATTCATAAGAAGAATATTATTTGTAGTCCTTGATTGGAAGATCCATAAATTAAACTCTAAAGTCATATACGTCTGGCTGTTTCTTTCTTTGCCCTCTTCTATGTAGTGCATTATTTACAAGTTTGCGTTGACATGAGCTTTAATATGCTTAAATTTTGTTGCCTCTCTACTCTTCCCTACCTTTGCTAGTTATAATTGGTACTTCTTTAAATTCTGTTATTTATATTTATATATTATATATATTTTTTGAAGAGTCTCTTGCTTAACTTTTAGTTTGTCCTTTAGTTCCTTCTTTTCCCTTGTTTGTCTAGTAACTGATCCTGCATCAAAATACCTGAAAAAATCTGGTCTGTTTCTGTCCTGCGATTTCACTTTTCGTATCGTTGTTCTTTTCTTATAAATGCTCTTATTCTTGGCTTCGAGGGGTTCACATTTTGTTACAATATTTATGCCCTTGCAGGCCTTATGGGGAGATCTCTTATCTCTCTTGGAACAAGAAAAGTATTTCCAACTGACAAGGAGATTTTATCCTAGGTAAAAACCTAACCGAAGACGGTTCGATTTCATCTGACACTGATAGTTTCTTATGGATTGTTGTTGTTAATATTGTGAGGAAACATGTAAGAAAAAAGGAGAGCAAAAGTTCTGTAACGGAGAGGGAATGAAGGAATTTGAGCCTAGTCGCATTTTGCACATAATGTATTTAGGTGTCAACATATATGGATTCATTAATATTGTTGCTACTTAATTATCGATGTTATATGAATTGGGAAATTGTGTTTTTGTGCATAATATTTGAAATTTAATTTGAAGTACTTGATTTTCTAGTTTCCTGTCAGATTCATTTATTTATTCGGTAGTGTTAGAATTCTTCACAAAAGAACTCCTTGCATTGTAAAGACTGTTTGCCATATTATAAGCTAACAAAGCAGCTTAACTAGAATAAACAGTGCTAGTTCTAGATTTTTTGCCCCTACTAATATGGGATATTTTTCTTGGACAATTAATTTAAAGAACAAAGTCTGGTCGCTTTGAATTTTAATACCATTTTAGTACAGTTTTATCTCAAAAGGAGGGTTTCTTATTTTCACTTTGAGAATACACAAAAATAATCCTTTAAGGTTGCATAAATTAAGAATTATAGACCTTACTTCCAAGTTATATTCACGTCAACTTCAATAGGTTACAACACAAGATTTACACAATTTTTGTGACATTTATTTATTTGGTTGAAAAACTGTTGTAATTTCGATAAAATTTGATGTTATAATATATATATATATATATATATATATAATTACTTTTTTTTAACCATCATGATTACAAATAAAATTATTAAATCATGTGTATGCTTTAATTTTATTCACATTACTTGCTATAGCAAGGTGCTTAGAAACCTAAAAATCTTAAACATTAATTAAAGAGATTTTTTTTTATTATTTTGAAAATTGAAAAAAATACATTACGTGAAGATGGGTTAAATAATGAATAAAAACATTGTTGTCTGTCAGTTTTTCACTCGTAGCCCACCAAGTAGTAAACATCATCCTTGGCCTCCGTTCCGCCTAAACAAACCCACGTTTGGAATTTGCAAAACTCCGGTGCCAGATCTAGCTGGTTCTTCACTTGATTTTTTTTTTTTCACAAAATTCTATTTGGATTTGGTTATGCCTTCGTTTCCTTCAGATATGAAAAAGTTTTTCTCCGATCTGTCCAGTCGAGATTTTCGATTTAAAATGTTGTCCGTATTTTCCCTTTTTGAATTTCATTTCTTTTTTCTTTTTAAAATTTTGCTCACTGCTTTGATTTATTCAGTTTTGAACATGGATTGCATCTCTGTTTTTGAATGTAACGATTGGTAAAATACTGATATTAAAAAGAATTAGCCAGACAACCAAAATATTTTGTTTGTCCACATAGCCAGACAACCATTTAGAAGAATCATTCCTAGGAAAGAAAAAATTGGAAATAAACGTAACCTAGAATGGGAATGGAATTAAGGATGTCACCAATAAAAAAAAAAAAAAAAGAAAGCATTTTTAACTAGATCTTTTTTTTTTAAATTATAAGATGCTTAAAAAAGGTAATGTTAAGGAACAAGCTGCTCATCTAAAGTTATATTTAATAAGTTTTCTTAGTTCAATGTTCATTACTTAGTATCATTTTTAATTAAATATCAAATTCTTATCCATGTTACGTGGTTAAAATAATAGTAACCATCGACGGATAAAAACAAAACTAATTATTGAAACTACACCCATATTACACACATATAATCTTCTCTAAGTAAATGATCATGAGACTCCCAATCTCATTATAACTACACATAAGATGAAAATTGGGTGCTAGGTTTTTGTGGTTGAGTAACAAGTGTTGAGACTCCTGTTGGAGACTCATCTGAGAAACATCTGCTAGCTAGTTTTATGGCGGAAATTTGGCTGATAATCAAATCTTTTGAGTTCTAAATTGTGTTTTATGACGAATTCTTTGGTGGGGTTAAGAGAAATGCCCAACAAATATTACACAATTTTAAGCTATCTTATATTTCTCAAAATTTAATAAAATTTGCATATTGTAGGTTTCCTACTATATAAGTGATGTCTTCATATTAATGCTAGAGGTATCAATTGGGCTAGGTTGCTCAATAAGCACGATAACATAGCACACAAAATTTTTGGCCGAGCATGACACGGCACGAGGTTATATAGGACTTGGCTAGGCACATGAGTTGTGCATGATATGACACAAGCACAACGGGACCACCATTGGGTATAATGGGTTAGCACGATGAATATAATTATTTTTATTTTTATTTTTAATTTTGTACTCTTAATAGTAATGTTACATATTTCACAATAATTAAAAAATTACAATATCCATAAATATAATTAATTGATTTCACTTAAAAAAAATCAATTAGTTTACATTTCTTTATTTTTAAATTCTCAGTAGTCAATATGTAAAAACCAACAGTTGTTAACCTTAATTAATTGGTTTCACCTTAAAAAATCAATTGATTAACATAAACAAATATATTTTTTATTTGAAAAATATATTATAAGGAAAAAATATAGAAAATATCACTTTTGCAAAACTAATTATAGTAAATAGTAAGTTTTGAGAATATTTGTAGTAAATAATAATTTTATGACATAAATAATTTATTAAGTTTTGAAAATATTTATAGTAAATAATAATTTTATGACATAAATAATTTATTTTTTATAGTGTATAATTCTTATTTATATAGTATATAGTACATAGATTTAAGATGCAGATTTTTTTTTTTACTCTTGACAGTATAAGGAATTCTTATTTGTACAATAAATAAATTATTTATAATGTAAATTTGTCATTCACTATAAATATTTTCAGAATATGATATTTCAAAAAGTTAAAAAAATATGTTCTTTCTCTCATTCTTCCTAATCTTTTTACTTGAAAATTTTTCAAGATATTTTTTATAATACCAAAAAAATAAATGGCTTAAGGGTTAAGCCATTCCAATGGTTAATTGTGCTAGGTACGATAAAAACATGAGCATTGTTGACATAAGCACGAGCATGAGCATGACATGGCACGAGCACAAGATGTGCTTAGGCCTTTGGGTTAGACTAGGCCTATATTTTTTAATCATGGGTTGGCATGAGCACAACACAAAATTTCAATGGACAAGGCCTAGCACGACATAAAACACGCTTAAGCACGAATGATTATGGTTGGACCCATATGACACGATATGATACGACACAATTGACATCTCTATATTCATCAACTCATGTCTTTGAAAAAAAAAGGAATTACAATCTTTTGAGACGTACCAATGATTTGCCAACCTAAAGCAGATAAACATATGTGCTTCTTCTTCTTCTTATGTACATGCGCGTGCTTTTTTTTAGGATGATAACTATTCTTCTTCTTCTTCTTAGTAAAGCGTGTTTGCTTTTTTCAGAATGATAAATATTTGAGCTTTTAAAGGAAAAAGTGCATAGAAAATTAGCGCATTTAAGGTTCTATACCCACCAAATAACCAAACACATGGATAATACATGAACAAAGAAGTCGATGCCAGTTGAGAGGTAATTAAAAAAAGATTCTCAAAAGGGAAGGAAAAAAAGATGTATTCTCATAAATGCTACTCTTTTTAGGCTTAACATGCCACAAAATATAAAAAATTCTTATGCTACAAACCTGGTGGGACTTGTTCCGCATCTATTGGCATTTGTTTTGTGTCCCATAAGGATATTTCATGTCCCACTGGGATATTGGCGTCTTACCAAGTATTTTTGTGTTCTAATCGGGATTTTTTTTCTTCTCTCTTGCTTTCTCACTTTGCCATTGGCACGTCCGATGATGTCTTCAGACTCACCGACACCGGCGACATTGCTGATAGCCACTAAATATCATCAAAACCAAAAAAAAAAAAAAAGCAAAAAAAAAAAAAAGAAGAAAACAACAACAATTGTGATGGAGTTGAGTAGATCAAGCGACGTTGATCTACTTCATGCAACGCAACAGTGCCATAATCCTTGTCCAGCTTTAGCCATGGCAGCTTTCTAAGTTTGTCATTGTAAATCTCTAGATATGAGTTTGTTGCGAACGGCTTCACCAAGGACGATGACGGCGAAAGATCTCCATGAGGACGACAATGTTGAGACTCCAAACCTAGGTGATGCAACAACGAGCTAGATTGCCACTTGCACGACTACAAGTGTAACACTTGTCATTTTTCATGTAACGATTAATGTTGGATATTTAACGACGTTAAGTATTTTCTTTACGAAATAATGTTATTGACCATCTTATTTTGAGTATTCTGACAGGTGATAGTCACGTGAAATTGATGTGCTCGAGGTGTTGATGTCACTTATAATGTATGTATGATAAATATTTAATGTTTTAATTGCATGTAATATTGAATGTGATACTTCGGTAGGCTAATCTTGAGTAATTGGCAGGCTGAAGGCTGCTGATGAGAAATCAGCAGATAATTCACAAAATTGTTGCATCGATAATTAATTTGTTGAGAAAATTTTGAATAATTGATATATTTTATCTCTTTCCTTATCCGTGATTAGGGAAGGTTTGACTTTTTAAAAGAGAAATTTGATTTTTGTGATAAGGTTTCTTAATTTGAAAAGATAAGATTTGGTAGTTAGAGCGAATCTTGGACTTTTTCCTTATATTTTCCCATCCTACATGCATACCCCCTTATTTTTAAAGAAAATCTACTTCAAATATAGGGAAGATTATTTTATTTTCATATCATTCTCAGTTTTCACGAAGATATTTCTCTCTCTCAAAAATCGTTTTCTCTCCTCCCTCTCTCTAAAATTTTCTCAAACACTCTCTTCGTCTGCACACGTTTTTCTTCCCCTTCTCTCCCTTATTTTTCCTGCAAATAATTAAATGAAATATTGGGTTTTCACTTAGACAAATTTAAGGAAAGCTTGAGAAGAATTGTTTTGAGGTAAGAAACTTATTTTAGATTATTTCTAAAATTGTATTCTCCCTTTAATCCGACCCCCATAACTTTGTCTATGAATGTTGGTTTGAGTGAAATTTTAGTATGATATTTATGTATGTGTTATATGATATTCCTCAAAATTTCAGGCCATTTGGAGTTTTTCATGCTGAGATAGATTAGACTGTTGCTAATTGGTTAGGTTTTACAAAAATGTAGTCTATGTTCAACAGGCAAATGAATTGTGATTTGAATGAAATTTTGCAAAAATATTCATACATATGTTACGTTATGATCTGGAAAATTTCATGGTGATTTGATGAATATTTGATGAGTTCTTGAGTTTTCTTTAAGATAGGTCTTTACGGTTGTTAAATCAATGAATTATGGACTTCTTGCTTATGTGACCTATTTGGGATGACCAAATGAATTTATTTGACAATTATACTTTTCGTGGTACTGTATTTATATGTTTATAGGTTGTCATAAAAATTTTAAGCTCAAAGTAATTTTATTTTAATTATTTGAGTATGATGATCATGTGTTGCTCACTGCTTTAGGTTTTTAGGGTTTATTTTGTCTTTAAATTCTCATGCATGTTTTGAATTGTTGAAAATTTATTTGAATCTAATTTTTGGATATGTTGTAGTTTTAGGTGTCTATTACATGCAAGATTTTTATGAGATTATTTTGTGACATAGATAATTTATCATATGAATGTTTGTTAGGGTTGCTGGCAGTTTTTGTGTTGGGTGTTGTGTGACTTATTTTAATTGTCTAATGGAATTTTTATGGTTAATGAAAAATTAGGGTAATTTATATATATGTTAATTTTGTCCCTGCAAAGTCTTATGCCTTAATAGTGTATGAATTGTGAATAATTAAGTTGTGTATCCTTAAGGGGTCAGGCAGGTTGTTGTATTTTACTTTTACATGAATGTTTATAGGTTGGTAAAATGTATTTGTATTCTTGTATTTCTTGAGAAGGAAATATGAATGATGTTTTATGTTATTGGATAATTTCTTGAAAATGAATATTAATTTTATGTGTGTAAATGAATATATGACATGAACATACTAAGAAGTGAGCATATTGAGACCGTAGTGACATCATCTAAGTAAGGTTTAGTAAGTAAGTCAAGTAAGTACATTCTTACTTGCAACATGATGAAGTTTATAAAAAGTTTTGGTGAATATAATTATGATAATTTCTATGATGATTTTTATAATGTTTTATTATGAAAGTTTTGAGGTACAAGAAGGTTTACACATGTTTTGATAATGAGGTATTTCAAAATTTAAAAGTATATATATGTCTATATGTCTCACCTAAATAAGTGTTGCACACCCTATGTTTATGTTTATAATGTCCTGCAAGGTTGGACTTGTCATGTTGGGTTTAGGATTAGCTACCCCTATTCTCTCATGGTAGCACGCCTAAAATGATGATAATGGTGCAACCCTTGGGCCCTTAAAAATAAAATGAGTGAAGTTTTAATATGGATAATGTTAATGAAAGATATGTTCTATATGAAACCGTGCCAAGTGCCCTATAATGTTAATGATGATTACGAGTATGATATTGCATATAGATGTTCAGAAAATGTTTTATGTTGTAAGATAGAAAAGTGTACTTACTAAGCTTTTGCTTACTTAGTTATTATCACATTGCAGATAGAGGTAAGGGCATCTTGAGATAGGTGGAGAGCAAGGACGGACATGTGACCAAGGAACAATGTATTGAAAACGGAAGAATGCCAAGAAAGAGATTTAAAACTTATAAACTATGTTTTTATTTCAGTGTATGTTTATTTTCGACACTATAGTGTTAGAGAGACTTGGTTTTTGTTTTTTTCGATTTTTACAGAAGTTTGACCTTCCGAATTAGTAAAACAGATTTGAAAGGTTGTTTTAAATTTTATTTGAATGATGGACTCATTGTTTTGGTATTGATAAGCTATTTAAAAAATTTTTAATGACTAAAATACCTTAATTTAGAAAATCCTAACAATCAAAATATCTAAATTTCTCCCTCTCTTCCTTCTACTAGTTAAAAAAGCTCTTTTTCTCATCCTTCTACTAGTCAAAACTTTCTTTCTTTCTTTCTTTACCCCTCTCTTTTCTCGACCCCTTTCTCCTTCTCTCTACAGTCCTCTCTTTCCTTCTCTTTCATTGCTGGAGGAGGTTGCACTCGTTGAAGGATATCGCCACACTGATCATTGGAGGAGGTGGTAGACCCTCGCTATGGCGAGCTTCTGTCTTCAGCACCACCACATGGAAGCCCAATGGCATTTTTGTTCTTCCTATCATCGTAACTTGTCACTCACATCTCTTCTCACGCGACCCATAGATCCTCATTTCATCTTCGATGCTTGCTGTTGGTTATGGATCTGTCATCGTCACTCAAGTCTGAAGCTGTTCAGTGCTGCTACATGTTCTCCGATCCTTCTTCCACGAATCCATTTCATCTTCGACGGTCATTAATTGTTGCCAGAGGATTCATTCTTGTCGCCCAAGTCTAAGGTTGATTAGTGCCCTGCGAGTTCTCCGATTCTCCTTTGATTTTGTCAGCATCATCGGAGATCAGGGAGCAAGGGAGAGGGAAATTTAGGGTATTTTAGATCTATGCATTTCAAGGGTTAAAAATATAAAACCAATCCCTTCAATATTAAAATTGGACTATTATTTAACTACGTTAATAAGTGTGCTGTTTATTTTTAAATGCCTCTAAAAGTGGCCTATTTAGTGCAATTTTCCTCTAAAAAAGGTGATTAGAGTACGAAGATAATATAAGGCCCAACAGTACTGAACATGGGCTTTTAACAAGACACATTCACTATGTGCAACTTATAAATACAAAATTTATATAGTAAATTCATACCACTTAACTAAAAATAGATAACAAGTAAAAATACATACAACGTTTATGTTATAGTATGATTATCTATGTGCAATTTATAAACTTAGAATTTACATGGTAAATTCGTAATTTACTAGTTAACTATTGATGGTGGAATTTAAATATCACATGACTATATTAATTTGCCACATGTATCTTAACTATGTGCAACTTATAAATTCAGAATTTACATAGTAAATTCATAATTTGCCACACTTATTTTAACTAAAACAGGTCCATTATGTGCAACTTGTAAATTCAAAATTTAAATAGTAAATTCATAACAACTTGTAAATTCAAAATCTAGATAGTAAATTTATAATTTACTAGTTAATTAAAAACATATAACAAGTAAAAACATGTACAACACTTATGTTATAGTATAATTAGTTCACCATTTACCAAACACAATTTGCCATTAAAATAGACTTAATATGAAACATATAAAAAAGAAGGATCAAAGAGATATATAATCTGTTTTTATATATAAATATACCATTTTCCATGTAAACGTCAAATTTATCAAAAAATATATAATTGGTAAATGATAAATATGCACAAGTGTCACATAACATGAATCTGGACTTGAGATAACAAGTGAGAAGAAAAAGAAATTTAAAACTAACCCTAGGCTAATTTGGGGTATTTTAGTCTATACAGCTACTCTTTTTTTCCTGGCAACAATTGCAAGAGTTTTTTTTTTTACATGTGGCATAATTCAATCCATACAAAAAATTAAGAGATATTTAGGAAAGATGCCACATAAAACCTAATAGATTGAACTTTACCACACCCTAAAAAAGTTGTGCATTTACTGTCATATTGTTTGAACAAAATTATTTTGATAGACAATTATAACATCTTGATCAATAAGTATTTCAACGAAAAACCATAGAGCTTAATTAACATAAACCATAGAGCTCAAAGATATATACTAAATTCTAAATATATTGTATGATATGACTGACATTTTCTACAAGTATTTTTCCTTGTGGCATAAATCGATCCAAGCTTAGAACTTATGACATTCTTGTAAAGACCCCAAAAATTAGTGGCATCCCTCCTAATTATCTCACTGAACAACCTTAAGGACAAATGGGCCGTAGGGCCCAATCCATAGGTTAGTTGTACGTGGTCCTTTTACTTATTAATTAGGAGATATTTATGTGAACTATTACATTATTGAACAGTAAATTGACTTTTACTACTTGCAAAAAAACTTTTATGTTATATATCACTCATAAAAATCAATATAAGAGTAAAATTATCAAAAAAAAAAAAAAAGGTTAGTTTGTGTTATTTTTTCAAAGAAATTTTTCTATAAGACATATTTCAATCTATAGTTCAAAAAAGTGGTGTATCTATAAAACTCTCATTAATTAGTCATGAAAAGGACTCTTATTAATTAGTCATGAAAAGGAGACACATCACAGACGTAACATGCATGTCCCACATTTTTTAATAGTCATAATTTTTCTTTTATTTTTACTACTATTATCCTTTATTATTACAATAGTTGAAGCCCACATGCTATGCAAGCAGGGAACAGAGCAATCCGCGTGTTAAGTTTTAATTATCGTATTATTATTAAAAGTATATAAAATTTGATTATAAAATCCCAAAAAAGAAAAAAAAAGAAAAAATTGGGCAAGAAGTAAAAAAAGGGGTAAAATAGGGACTAAAATGAAAAGGGGAAAAAGAAAAGGGGAAAAAAAATAAAGTTTGAGGGAAAAAAAAGGGGTAAAAAGATATAAATGAGCTGTAGGGCAACAAAAGAAACGTAAACGGAAAAAAATAAAATTTCAAGATAAAAATGAAAAAAGGGTTAAAAAAGGACCAAAATGAAAACATAAGTTTTAGGGAAACAAAAGGTACCAAAATGAAAAATAAAATAAAATTTCAGGACAAAAATGAAAAAAGGTCAAAAAAGGACCAAAATGAAGAAATAAATAAGTTTTAGGGAAAAAGTAACCAAGATGAAAAATGAAATTACTAAAATGAAGAAATAAATAAGTTTTAAGGCAAAAAAAAACTAAAACAAAAAAAAAATAAACTTATTGGGTAAAAAGTCAAAAAAGGGCCAAAATGTAGAAATAAACAAGTTTTTAGGAAAAAAAACTTGAGTGAAAATTAAAATAAAAATTTCAGAACAAAAATTTAAGAAAAGGGTAGAAGAAGGACTAAAATGAAAAATTAAATATCCTAGGGTAAAAAGTAAAAGAATAAGTAAAAAAGAGCACCTGACAAAAAAAGAGGGGGAGGGGGCCGTTTTGGTGGAAAGGCCCGTGAATGGTTACACGTATTGTGCTTTCTATTACATAGAAATATGTTTTAGGGTAAAAAGTAAAAGAATAAGTGAAAAGGACCTGAAAAAACAGAAGGAGAAGCGGACATTTCGACCAAAACTTTACCATTTTGGTCGAGAGGCCCCTTAATAATTACCCGCATTGCGCTTTCTATCAGATAGACACTAACATTTTATGAATACAACGGGTTTGATTTGCTGTTAGTAAATGGATAATCAATTATATTTTATGGGGACATCAATAACGTTGGCAAGCATAATCAATAGCTATTTTGGTTGGGTTATTTATTTATTTATTTTATTTTATTTTTTTGCTATAGGTTGGTTTGGTTTGTTTGTTCTTCTTAATGTAATAACTTAAAGATAACTTGGAAGAAGGATGGTGAAATTAAATTAATAATTGCAATTTTGTACTAGTAACAATAGGTGAAGAAGCCAAACTTTTTGAATCCTACCGTTCCAAGTTCAAAAAAAAAAAAAAAAAAACAAAAAAGCTTATGTGATTTTTAGATTGGTAGTTCGAATTGCTAGTTCGAAGAGGAAACATCGTAGCAATTTATATTTCATGAGAGAAAATACTATAATAAGATTCAAATGAATTGATTTTTTTTTTTCGTTTTCAAAATTGCCTTATCTTTTGTACACTAATTGCTCAGTCATTAGCAACAAGGTAGCTACGCACGTGATTTTTTTTATTAACATGTTACAATGTCGTTTTGTCACACACAAAATTAAATTTTACATTTGTTTAGAAAATTTCTAATGCAAAATGTTAATAGCAATGCTATATTTAACATGGATAGAAAGTAAATAGGAAAATAAATTAAGACTACTCAATTATGGGCTACCTGACATACTCGGCCATCAAGATTCTGATATTCATACTCATGAAGGATCTCAACAAAGTTGCTACGCTTGCCATTAATCACCGTGACGCAAACATAAAGGCTCTAGGATCTTCATCTTCTAATCTACTTTAACCCAAGCAAAAGGGTTGTCTTCAGCTTGTTTGTTGATCGCTTCGATTCAGAGATCAATGCATGTATGCATAGTCTCATGAATTACGGAAACATTCTTTTAAACATCATGAAGAATTGCCTTCTCATATTAGCTGTACAAACGTTTCTATTATCCTCCTATTGAGTTTCAAATGGTAAATCTGTAGCTCAAAGCATCACCTTACCTTCGGTTTCCTAAATCTGTAGCTCAAATGGTAAATGTTATTTCTAACAAGAAAATTTGCATTTAAACAATGCAAAAAAACAACTTTTGCACAACCCAATTTCTACGGTAACTTTCTGCATAAGGCACATTTGTGGATCGACACGGAAAAATTCACTAGATGTCTTCTATAGCCTCAAATTACAAATTAGTCCCATGTAAAAGTAGGCATCTACGGCTTCCAATGAACTATCAGGAGCCAGTTTTAGGGTCAGTTTTGACTTCCAAACGAAAATAATTTAGCCAAATAATCGAAGTTTTTTTCAGAATTTTCCTAACAATATTTCTATTGTTAAAAATCCATAACGTACTCTACACTTCACCAATCAAAATAATTTAAGCCTCCAATCAAAGTATGTAATGTCTATTTTAAGCATCCGTTTGATACCTTAGTTAGAACTAATACAATATAAAATTCTTAGCAGTTATAGTAAAAAATAAAAAATTACTAAAGTATAAAACTCTCACATCTTACGGTTTTTAAACTTGAAACTTTAGTTCCAAGTGGTTTTAAGTGAAGTGCGAAACGAAAGATTCTACTAAGATTTAAGTCAAAAACTTAACAAAAACATGAAGTTCTCATTTTTAACCCAAGGAAGCTACTTGTATCGTAACTATTCTTACTTAAAGACAATAGTACTACAATGATGTCGTGTATATTTAACGTGAGCATTTTCCTCTCGATCATGTTGAGTAAATCACGTAATTGAACTAGCGAATGGTGTCCAAAATAAATATCTGACTGTAGCGAACTTCTTTACAAGGTAAAACAAAAGTTACAACTACAAAACTATGAAAAGAAAGGGATAAGATATGAATAATATCGGCATGTAGAACCTATTTTCATTGGTGTTTGTTGTTCTAATTTCAAAATAACCACCTTTTGTGTTGTGGCGGGAGGTTGTTGGGGTTTTAGTTGGAGGAGCCAAATGGCATAATTAGCATTTAAATTAGTAAATTATAATATATGTTTTCAAAACGTATAGTAGATAAAATATTATAAAAAAAATAGACTTCATATCATGAGAAATTGAGAATGAAAATTTTAAAATACCCTAATCTCTTTCTCCTCTCTACCTTTCTTTCCTCTTTAGTCGGTACAGACAATGGCTAAAAAATACCGTCTTTTTTAGTAAATATAAAAATTTATTGACGACGTGGTCGGCAATTGTGACATCACCTATGATTGGTGAATGTCATATTTACCGGCTACGTTGTTTTCATTGATGATATAAAAAAATTTATAGAAAAATAAAACGCTACCAAAAACAGAATGTACATAAAGCAAAAAAAAGAAACTTCTCTACCGCCACACTGCTAGTCATTGTCGTGCGTCCGAGGAATGTTGCATAGAGAAAAAATTGGATGAAAGAGCCACCTAAAAAATTTAATTTAGGAAATGGTCTTTTTTTTTTTTCCATAAAAAATCAAGTCTCTTGGGTAGAAAAATTGCTCCAAAAACCTCAACAAGATGAAAAAAAGAAGAAGCTAGAACAAAGAAAGAAACCTTAACAAGATGAAAAAAAAACTGGAACAGTTTTCTTGCACAAAATTTTTTTTTTGTGTCAAAAATAAAGGTCATTTTTTCAATTAAATTTTTTACAGAGGCCATTTATCCAAATGCACCCGCTTGCCGATCTAATTGTTGGACGCTGATCTACAAAATCTCAACGATACCAATATCCTCCACTTCCGCAAACCTCTTCAACAATTGTCATTTTTCTACTAACGTCTGTCGCTGTTGAAGACAAGAGCACTCAACTGTTGCCATGAAAGATGAGATTGCGAATCCCTATTCCATGGAATACGAGATCACGAACTTCTGTCACCGTCAAAGACGAGATTGACCAGCTATCACTATGAAAGAAAAGATTGCGACACCGTCGCCGTGGAAACCTATCATAGACGACAATATCGCCCAACTAAGGACTTTCTACGACCTCTGAGTCTAGGCATGGTGACAACGATGATCATGAATCTCAAGAAAGAGAGAGTGAGAGAGAGGGGGCAAAATATGAGAGACAAAAAAAAATTCAAATTTGCTTTGTTGAGAGTATTTTAAGATTTTTGGTTTTTTAAAATACTGACGTATATTGATATGCTATTTACTTTACTTTTTTAAAACTTGTGCTATAATTTACCAATATATTAGGGTGTTTGACTATTAATAATTGGTTTTAATTAATAAATATTATAAAATTTTTAACAATTATAATAAAAAATAAAAAATTATTACAAAGTAATGTTTTCATATATAATAATATTTTTAACTAAAATTGATTTTAAATATATTTTTAAAACACTCCTGTGCTTTTAATTTATACTATTTGTAACAATCTCTCTTTTTTTTTTCTCTTTTTTCTTTTTTATTTTTACAGCCTTTGTCCTTCATCTTTGATGATCTATTCTTCACAACTGCTTTTTTTTTTTTTTTTTTGCTTCCATTTTTCTTTTCGTTTACTCTTTACAGCTATTGTGCATATGAAAAGTAA
>CAMOHE010044039.1:83532-102392 GCA_946598075.1 Artocarpus hirsutus
ATAAATTTAGTTATAAACAGTTATGATAAGAAATAAAAAAATTGCTACATGCTACAATAAAAGTGGTTTTAACCATTGATTCTTACCACTATTTCAAACACCCAATTTAGTTATAAATTTAGTTATAAACAGTTATGATAAGAAATAAAAAAATTGCTACATGCTACAATAAAAGTGGTTTTAACCATTGATTCTTACCACTATTTCAAACACCCAATTTAGTTATAAATTTAGTTATAAACAGTTATGATAAGAAATAAAAAAATTGCTACATGCTACAATAAAAGTGGTTTTAACCATTGATTCTTCCCACTATTTCAAACACCCTTTTAGAATCAAAACCAGGATGGACCTACATCCAAACTTTTATTTATTTTAATGAAAGCGATCAAATGCTAGCTTAAGTTTAGTCGTAATTCAAGGCAATTTTGCTGATGGATTAGCATGAAAACTGAAGAAAATAGTAGTAAATTTTTTGGAACGCATATCTGCATTGTTGAGGATTAGACTTCAGATAATATCATCGCCAGTGCTACAAAAAAAAAAAATAATAAAAAAAAAAATAATCAAGGGCCCATGTATTAATACATGTAAGATTAACGAAATATGAGATTTGGTCAAAAATTATACTTTATGCGGACATTCGTGTGATGAAGGAAATATAAAAATAAGCAAATATGACCAAGAAAATCAAGAGCCTCGAGCCTTTAAATAAATTAATGCTTTTAGATTTTCCTTTGCTCTTTCTTTCCCCTAAACAGATCAGCACTTATTGGATTGCACGTTTATGACCTTTGTTTGTTCAATATTCATGGAGATAAAGAAATAGGTCAAAAAGAAATAACTAAAATCTAAAAAAAGATCATAATATATTGTAAAAACTTACATACCTTAACTATGTTGATTATATTGGTAATATATATAAAAAAAAGAGGTGTAGAAAGATTTCCCACTACATCAAATTAGCAACACGTCTACACAACAAAAAGTAAGTAACGAAAGAAACAAAAAGGGGAAGAAGAAACAATGCTGGCCTCTTGGAGAGAAACAAGTTGGCCTCAAGGCTCTTCTGATCACATCCAGCCTCTTCCAAAATGGTTTCCAACTTTGGCGAAGAAGACGATTTCCGACGAGAATATTTGACGAGTTTTGGCGATACTTCACCAAATCGAAAGCTCGGTTTGCACATAAGTCTGCCCTTCTTCACCATGCCTTCTCCTCGATATTCCAAATCTGATGTATGTTGTAATCTTGTGGAAGATCAAGATCTTGTCACCTTTGTTAGCCTTTTAATTTCTTTAACGTATTTTGTGTTGTGTTCTAATTTATGTATCATGTGATTTTATGAATATTTTGTAGCTCTATATATAAGGAAATGGAGGTTTTGTTGGTGATCAAACGAAGATTTAGGAAGACATTAGAGGGAAAATAAAAAACTGGTCAATGTAGGGTTTAAAATATGCCACGTGAGATTTTCCCTCAAAATGGTCAGTGAAAGGTCGATTTGATAGGACTGGTTTGAGTGATTGGCTGGCTGAATATTCGGAAAAAGATGCCAAAAGTTACTATCGGTACATGTGGTAGGGCATGCATGTTGACAGATTGGAACTAGGCCTTGGAGTGAAAATGTTTATTTACAGCTAGTACGCGTTTAATTTTGACAGGTATAATTGGATGTTTAAAAAAGGAAAAGAAGCCAAATATAACTCTCAGTACATGAGTAGAGGCTATAAACAATTATGATATTGTTGCAACTTGGTATGCCCGAATATGCAAAGTAAAAGTTACAAACTTTATTTTGCTATTAACGAGTAAAATAAGAATTGAATATGTCTGATTTTAATATGTCAGGTACCAAAAGTTGCAAATCAAACCATTATAAGATAATTAGTAGGTTTATAAACCCTTGAATTTTCTTCTCTTGTAAGTCGGTTTTGCAAGTGAGAGTTTTATTCAATGGGTTGTAACAATTAGTATTAGAGTCAGTCCACCACGTCTTAGGTTCAAGTCAAAGCGGTTGTATTATAGGTTGGATTAAGATATATTGATGAAGCTTGTCAAAACATTGAATACTGATAATTGAGTGAAACAGCCTAAAAGGAAACGGTTACCATTGAGTTGTTGAAAATTTGGTATGGGCTACGGTTCTATGATCATCAATACGGACGGGGCGACCTAGGGAGAGTTGCTACTCTAAAGAAGGTGGGATTTTTAATTAATATATATTGGAAGAAAATTGGATGTCGTTCAAGATTACAAGATCAACTATCAAAGGGTTTACACTTTTATGGACATTTTGCTAGAATTTTGGCTGATATTGATTTATATTCTACACCAGCTCCCAGATATATTATACTTAAACATGTACGTGTGTGGGCTTCCGTATGTGTTTGGGGGACTAAAAACTATGAAAATCTCACAAATTTCTGACCGCCAATTGTAGGGCTAATTCGTTATATTTTGTTGTGCATCAACTAAAAGAAAATTCACACGAAGTATCGCTCAAGGAGAGGTGATTAAAGTAATAGTGAAGAATATTCTAACCGCTAAATGCGGAATCATTGGATTCAGACAATTCCCACTCAAAGTTTTAATATATAGCTGGCGAGGTACAAATTTTTTAATCTCAACGTTTAAAATAGTTAGTGTTTACACTAGTCTCACATGTGAACCTCTCACTTTCTCTCTCTCTCTTTTTGACTTGTCTTGAACGCCTTTGGTGTTCTACATCTTTATTTTTTTTCTATTATTTTTTATTTCTTCATTACCCTTTAGGTCCTAATACATGTTTCACATGTTTACTTGTTTAGTGAGGAACGTGGGTAGGAAAAAGGAGTCTCTGCTTAAATAGTTAATCCTACTCTTAAGATTGTATGAACCCATATAAATTTGGGATTCAAGGACAAGATTAACAATCCATGTCCCCACCAGAGTGGGACTTCAATTCTAATTATATAATATTATATCATGTTTACTTATCGATGTTGATGTTGGAAAAATAATACGCAGCGAAATTTTAAAAATTTTATATCAAAGTATTTTCTAAAACACAAGTTTGACATGCTATATACATAAATTAACGAGATCTTACTAACCTTTGAACGCCGAAGAACTCCCGCAATCAGTGAAGAGAAGTAACGTTCTAGAGGGACCTCAATCAACTGGCCTTCTTTGATATTCTCTATCTACGATCGGAGTGAGTGTAGGCTCACACGTACAGCTCTTCCACTAGGTGACTCTCCTTCCAACCAATTGAGAGAACCCAAAGTTAGTGTTCGTGATTTGTGAACAAGAGCTCTTAGGGAGTTTTAGAATCTCACCAACAAAGTTTCACTCTTAATCTCTCAACTGATCTAAATAATAATGAGACTCACTCCCTTTTTATAGTGGTTGGGTCCAAGAGTCAGTCCTTATCAAATAATGCCTCAAAATTTGAATCAGAATTAAATTTGGATCAATATTTGATAATATTTGCATGAAAACGCTTGATTTTTTTATCGCGCATAGGCAAGCCGATTTGCCTAACTTGTAGGCCAAACTTGCCCCATCGGCAGGCCGAACTTGAGGATTGGCATGCCGAACTATCGATAAAAAATCTCAACGAATCTTTTATTTTTCACAAGAGATTCTATAAGATAAAGTCTCAGTTTTAATTTAAATAACCCAATAGTAAAGTTAGCTAATTAAAACAACTTTATCTAGATAATCTCTAAGAAAATAAATGAATTCCTAATAATTCTACAAGTTTATCTTGATTTAATTTATTCAAAATTAAATCAACTAATAAACAGACAAGAATTATCCGATCCCAATAATTCAACAAATTTATCTTGAATTAATTTTGTCACAAAAATTAATTCAACCGATAAACATACATGAATTATTTGATTCTTTCGAATTTCAACCAATCTAATAAATCTGATATAAGTCACAAATTATTGAAAAAGCACGACGTATCGTCACAAGATTTTGTGAGCTAGCAAAGGGGACCAAATTGACCTACATAGTTCAAGCTCCCGATAATTATGAAACCCAATATCTCAGATATGCATTTCATAATTATCAACTCCAACGCTACTCCACTAAAAGCTTGGAGCTACACTCTTAAACTATATAGAATTACGAAGCCCATATAACTAAGTCTTCATGACATATCATATGTCTCGTATTCCCATAGGATTATCCAAAATCAGCTTAAAGATAAGTTTTGTCTTACCTTTTTGATTAATTTTATCTTACGTTCCATTATCTCACCTTTGAAAAACTTACTATCCAAAGACAGTATACCATTCAGTTACACCCATGTATCTAAATGGTTGAGCGCTCAAGTTTTTTAATTACAGGATAACACATATAAGAGGATATCACTACTCCTAAAGAGGAGCTATGGATTCTATATCTATGAATAACAGGTCCATGCTATCAAGAGCCATGCCTCCAACGTACTGGCATGCATACCACTATTAAAATATGGGTGTCACCCTTTAGTACATCAAAAGACATAAGTCAAGACAATGGGCCCACTATTCATCTCAGGATTAAGATATAATACAAATGATTGTCTAAAGTGAATCGATTTGCCGAGACAGAATTATTAATCCAAATCAATTCAGTTTATGTCCCGATCCAACACATCGTTACTAATGACAACATGTTAATGTTTCTATTCACGAAGTCGACCTCCGATGGTTGAGACAAACTATCTCCCAATAGGGATATAGACAACATAACAATCTTTCCATGAATAAAGTGCCCAACTTTATTCCCTCGATTGCGGATCTTATGATTTATACTGTCACCTTAAGAATCATGTCTTCCGCATAATTTGTCCATTATATCCCCAACTCTTAAAGGTTTAGATCGATAGTCTCATACTATTGTTTGTTTAATATACATTCAACAAATATGAATGTAAAGAGGACAAGATTTGGTATATTAATAATAAATAAATTCTTTATTGATAAAAACTGTATCCAAAAGCATATTACATTTTTACTCCTTAGGGCATACACGTCTAACAGTTGATATCATGGCTCAAATTTAAGATTGAGAAATAAGTTTAACAATGTCAGGCCACCCTTTCTCAACCCTATTGGAATCCCAACACTGATAGCAATAGCAAATTACTACCTTGCCAAATTTTGGTACAAACTTACTCTCAAACGAAAATAAAAATAGTCGGATTATTATCTATACTTCTAATAATTCTATTGTCTTAATATTGTAATATTTATCTTAAAAAATATTAACATTATCAAAATATGTCAATAATTTTTGTGGTTACAAGTAATTTCATACATAACTCTACCACAATATACATTTTCTCAAAGAAAAAAATTTGCAGTAAAAAAAATCAACTGCAACTTTTTTATTTTATTATTTATTTATTTACAAAGTGTCAAGGTGATCAATTCACCTCGATCTCTATTCCTGCCAAACTGAATACATACATCTTTCAATCAATGATACAAAAATAACCATACTATATATATATATATATATATATATATATATAGGGGACAGGAAATTTGTTTTTCCATATTAGACGGCACACGTCTGTGCAACAAAAAATAAGATAAAACAAAAAGCAACGGAGGAAGAAACAAGGAAATTTTCTTTGGAAGAACAGTAATAATATCTAAGCCTTGTTCAGGTCTCTCTTCAAAAATGGTCTCCAACTTCGCACATTTAGAAGAAGAATACTTCTTGTGGCATCTGAGAAGGGTTAGTGCAACTTCAACCCGGTTCTGTACCCGACCGCACCTGATCATTCCCTTTGCCATTTCCGTTCTTATGATGAAAAAGAAGATAAAATTGAGCTTAAATGAAAGGTTTTTAAGGAGACGAGGGAGAGTATTGAATGGTTGGGGTTTGGTGATGAGGATGCCTATATGTACAGATCAAATTAGGATGTGTTCTTTGTTTTTGTTGGAAATTTATGGTGAAAAAATGGATACGGTGCCACGAAAGCCGAAGTTGAGAAAATCTTGGAATTGATAGTTTTTACAGCGAATCCAATAATATTCTATTACCGTGTCCGTGTATATAGCAGTCAACAACGTAAAGACGTGCTGAATTTTTAGTAAATTAAAACATGCAAAGTCACGTGGTGGAAAAACGCGTCCACAGGTGTGATACTGAGTTCAGCCATTAAGAGCATGACAAGTGGATGTGCAATATAAGGCCGAACGGTCCATAGGTATTGCTCACACGTGTGGAACGATGATGTCATCGTGAATATGACATTGGTGGAATCAGGGTTTGTTTCATGTTATTGAAGTGACGTCTTTTAGGCTAGACTTTGTCTTTTGTGTATGTGGTTCTTGCTTTTTGTGGGCCATTCTGACTGATTACTTAAAGTAAATATGTTTTTGTTTAAATATAGCTAATTTCATGCTTCAATCATTAATGTAATTTATTTCATGTCTCACGAGGGTTTTCTATTCGTTATAAATAAGGTTCTTTCTGATTTTTAATTACTTCCTGTGAGCATATTAATAATTGAGGTTTTAATAATTTAATCTGTTGCTGTTCATTGTTTTCTCCTCCGCTATGGTTCTCTTATTTTTTATTCATTCATTTCAATTATTTTCACTTATTTCATGTCCTATACCACTATACTATTAACACACTAGTAGAAATTGTTGATTATACAATGCATATTATACAACAGTTTATAAAAAACGGTCATCTTAAGTGCGTGCAAAAACACGTGAAAGCACAAAAAATACAAAAACTATTGCAGAAATTGGGGTTTTCACAACAACCTCTTGCATGGTAGTTTTTGATGAAAACCATCGTGTAAAGTTGTAGCTTACACGATATAAATTAATAATATATTATTAACAATTATAAATTAAGAATATTAATATTATAAATTATCATTGTTAAGAAATTAACAATTATAATTTATATTGAGAATTATAAATTATAAATTGTTAATAATATATTATTAACAATTATAAATTAAGATATTAATATGTTATTATTATCATAAAATATTTATTATTTTTTAAGAAAAATTTCATTGTTTTATATTAACTTTATTATATAATGTAAATATAAATTGGTATACCTTACACCATGGTTTTTTGATGGTTTATTAAAAAACCATGGTGTAACGCTTTAGTAGCATACACAACGGTTTGTTACGATGGTTTCTTAGCAAAACCGTAGTGTAAGGCCCTTTAGCCCATTAGCCAATAGGTCTTTAGCTTACACGACGGTTTTGCAATAATACAGTCATTTAAGGTGTCGATAAAGCTTAACTCATTAGCTCAACAAACAAATACAGAGTGCGAAAAGAACAACCCCAAACACTCAAAAACAAACGTGAATAGCATCTCTATCGCTGCCCACTCGGTCGCTGCCTCTTGTAAGTGTTAATTGACATGATATTTTTTATTTTCTGATATTATTGATTAGTTTTTTTATGGATACATATGATTTTTTTATATTATTGATTAATTTTTTATGAATTTGAAGAGTATAAAAATTTATCTTGAAATTCATGGATATATTTGATTTGAATTATTATTTGAATATAATAAGTATGATGTGGATTTATACAATCATGATTAATATTGTATGAGTATGATCAATTTGTAAAAATTATTGTGGATTTTGATGTATAGGTTGATTAATTAGTATGAAATGTGTATATTTTTATTTAGGATTTCCGAAATGGATAAGACATGGACGTAGGATTATAGATTGACTAAATGATTTGCAGATAGTGTGGAAGAATTTTTATTATTTGCCAAAAATCATGTTCAAGGGGATAAAATTTGATGTCTTTATGTCCAATATTGAAATCATAAATCTCACTCAATTGAAATTATTAGAGGACGTTTATTTTGAAATGGGATAGATTGTAGTTACCAAAAATGGCATTATCATGGTGAGCCTTTTTTCAATCCAACTTCAAGTAGGAGAGGAAAGGAACCTATTGTAGATGAGGATAATATAGGTGATTATGACAATATGGTTGACATGGTAAATATTTTAAAAGAACACTTTATATGAGGGGTGTACAATGGAGTTATTTGAGACATGACGAATGATGTCGAGACACCCGTGTATGAGGGATATACAAATTTCATAAAATTATATACTTTAGTTGGATTAAGGAATTTGAAGGCATTAGGTGAGTGGTCAAATTCTAATTTTACAAATCTTTTGAAATTTCTAGGAAGGCTTCTACTAGAGGGTAATAAATGACCAACTAGTATGTATGAGACTAAAAAGACTTTGAGCACTTTGGGAATGAACTACGAGAAAATTCATGATTATGAAAATGATTATGTTCTTTATAGGAATGGGTATGAGGACAAAAATTATTGCTCGGTTTGTAAAAAGTCAAGGTGGAAGAAAGGAAAGGAGCCAAAAAAGGTAAGAAAGGAGTGTTGAAGAAGGTGTTGTGGTGTATATTCCACTAGTATCATGTTTGAGGCATTCATTTAGAAATATAGAGCATACCAAGAATTTGACATGACATTATGACAAACGGGTTGACAATGGTATGCTTAGACATTTGGAGGATTCATCATAACAGAAGACTTTTGAAGTCGATCATCCCAAGTTTTGTGTGGATCTAAGAAATATATATTTCGCTTTGTCGACAAATAGAATGAACCCATATGATAATATGAGTCGTAGGCATTACATTTGGCCTGTAATACTTGTCAACCTTGGGGTTTTCCAAGTGTTTGTGCCTTTAGCATCATTACTCTACTACTCTTTATTTCCAAGGTCGAGTCTTTAACTCGATGTTGGACATTGTCAATAAAGGATTAAGTTCTATTAAGTTCTAAACGACAGAAATTAAAATGAATAAATAGAATAGATGAACAAAAAAACTCCTTTTTATTCTATTGCAATGCCTTTGGCAAATAATCGTCGAGCTTAATGACTATGAATAAAAAGACAAAACTAATCGAAATAAGTGAAAGCTAAATTGGATAGACAATCGAGGCATACTCTCACTAATAATAGGGCACCAATGCTCTGCATTTCATGGTTATTCAAGGCATCAACCGGAGAGGCTTTTAAGAATATATATCCTTGGTCTAATAACCTCTTGTATCTTATGGGGACCTTCCCAAATGGGACCTACAGGTCCAATGTTTTTGGGCATAGTGCTTTTTGTCACTCGTCTTAAGACCAAGTAGCCTTTAGCAAATCTTCTCTCTGATCTTCTTATTCTAATATCTAGCTGCCCTTTGATGAGATATGCATTGAGAGACGCAACTAGGAGTCGATTTATCATTCTTCTAGGAGGTTAGAGCTCTATATTCATTAATTACTGGTTCTCCTCTTCGTTGTAACCCACCACTCTGTTTGTCAAGGTGATTATCTCAACAGGTAAAACTACCTGAACTCCATATGTTAGGGAAAATGGATTTTCCCTGGTTATAGTTTGGTTCGTCATCCTACATGCCCATAATACATTTGGCAACTTTTCTACCATTTACCCTTTAGATCATCTAGCATTTTCTTCAAAGTATACTTGACAATCTTGTTTATAGCCTTAACTTGCCCATTGGACTGAGGGTGGATTAGTGCCGAAAAGTTTTAATTGATGCAGAAATCATCACAAAATTTCCTTGGTTTGGCCTTATCGAACTGCTTGCCATTATTAAAGACGAGGGAATAGGGGAATGCCGAAATGACAGACAATGTTTGTTTAGATAAAGCTCGTAAAGTTCGTCTCTATTATAGAAGTGAAGGCCTTAGTCTTTGCCTACTTTGTGTAGTAGTCTACCGCTACTATGGTGAACTTGAATCCTCCAAGAGCAACACGATGGTCCTATGATGTCGATTCCTCACTTTGCAAATGGCCACGAGCTTAAGATCAACGTCAGGTTCTCTAATGGGGTTTTGTCCACCGTGGCATGATGATGGCATTTGTCACACTTACATGCATAGTCCATTTCATCCTTTTTAAAAGTCGACCAATAGTACCCTTGTCTCAGCGTTTTGAAAGCCAAAGACTACCACCCTAGAGTGGCTTCCACATAAGCCTTCATGTGTCTCTCTTAGATCCCGTTGAGCTTTCTCTTTATCTAGGCATGAAAGAAGTGGAGATAAATTACCTCGACGATATAGAATCTAGTCGTGTTGAAAATAGCGAGATAACTTGTATTGCTTCCTCTTTGCCGCGGTGGGGTTGGCTAGCAACTCTCTACTAATCAAATATTTTAGAATTGGAGTCATCCAGCCATCCCATGTTGTATTGACATGGCCTCTTCCCTTTCTTCTTTCTTAGTCGTTGCGGTTTCCAACATTTCAACTGAAACGAGCTTCAAATACTTAGAGTCCCTTAATGTTGCCAACTGAGCCAAAGCGTCTACATTGTTGTCCTCTACACGATGAACCTATTGAATTTCATAGGCTTGAAACTTAAATAGCTCCTCTCTAACTTTTTTCAAGTACTTCATCATATCCTCTTTGGCCTTGTATTCATCCTTGATCTAAATCACCACAAGCTGAAAATCATTGTCAATAATCAATGGGTCAACCTTCATATCGTGGGCAAGCCTATATTCTAGGAGGATTATCTCATACTCAGCTTTATTGTTCGAGGCTCTAAACTTGAACCGGATTACTGGTGTGATCTTGCGATCGTTGAGGCTATGATAGAATGAATTTATTCATTATCATTACTTATATATTTTGTTAGTTTTCAAATGAATTGTTAGTCTTTATTTCATGCTTTTATGTTTATTTTAATTTTAGTAAAATTTAGTTAATCATGTCTTTTTTGCTAAATTGTAGTTTTCCTTTACTTTACTTTATTTTTATTTATTTAGTTAGTTTTTATTATATATAGTTTTATTTTATTTTATTTTATTTTGTTTTATTTTATTTGCTTTAATAGGTTTAGAAGAGCATTTTGGAGCTTAGGATCAGTAAAATTTGTGCCTCAGCATTACAAAGAAGCTTGCCCTTGCGTGCTAGCATAGAAGGCATATGCGGCTGCGAGAATTGAAGCTCGTGGCTGCACGATTTTGTACCTAGGCCTAAGAGCTTTAGAGGCACGCGACCACGTGGAAATGGAGCTCGTGGCCGCGCATCCCCTTTTTTCCAACGCCTTAGGTTTTTAAAGCTCGGGGCTATGAGCTTTCTTGTCTCGCCTCCGCGCGTGTATCTTTTTGGCCTATTCTGGTGTTGATTTTGATGAGGATTTGTGAGGGATTTTCCCAAAATTTTGGGAAACATATAAATACCGCCTAGGGTTTTGTGCAATGAGGAGAGCTGATTTTAGGAAGCTAAATTGGAGGCAAGGGGGCAGCCATTTTTCTAGAGTTCAAGAGGAGAAGAGAAGATAGCTTGAAGACATCTTGGAGCTTCACATTAGTTACTTCTTTACTCTATCTTTTCTTCCTTTTCTTGTAAATTGCCATAAAATCCTTGTTCATATTTTCTTTTGTGTTTGTGATTTCATTTGTGACTATGTGTAACTAAGTTTTTTAGTCTAGAGGGCTATGGACCTATTTTGACATTGTGTTTGGTTTATTGCTAATGATTAATGCAAGTTGATTTCCATTCCCTTTGATTTGTATTTTGATGAGTTTAAAGCTTCTAATTGATTGGCCATCTTTTAGTTGATTTTACAGTTAGGATTAGTACTTAAGAAAAGAGGGTTCTAATTGTGGGTTAGGAAATACAACCTAGAAAATTGTAGAGTTAGGAGACAAGATTTTCTTTATGGCATATTATAGAATGAGCTAAATGAACCCTTAGTAATTGGTTTTGAATAGGGATAATGGAAGTAAGTAATTTGGGTAAATCTTAATCTAGTACTTGCTAGAGGAAAATGGGGATAAATTAGAGCTCTGTGTTAATATTTGGGGAAACTAACTTGTCATTAATCTAGATTATTACCATTTGTAAAAGAAATTTAGTGAAATAGTTCCTCTAGATTGTTCCATCATCGTTTAATTTAATTCATTTCAATAGTTGATTTCTATTTTCGTAATTTAGATTTATTTTTTAAATTCTTGTTTTTTAACTGAAATTGTTATTAAATTGTTATTATCTAGATAAAGTTAGAAATACATAAACCACAAGATAGTAAATTTTTAGTACATCAATTCCCATAGAAAACAATACTCATACTCCCACTCTATTACTTGATCCTATACGCTTGCACATTGTCTTGGTTGATTAGGATCACCCCTGCCCTTAGTCAATTATCAGTGGATGAGTCGTCGATGTACAACTTCCACTTCAGCAGCTCTTCGTCAATTTCTATTCCAGTTCCGTCCAGACGAGTTGTGAACTTAGCCACAAAATCAGCTAGAACCTGGCCTTTGATTGCAGTTCATGGCTTGTACTCAATATCATATTAGGTTAGCTTGACTGACTACTTCAATAGCTGACCCAAGTCTTTTGGCTTATGTAACCCATGTCTAGGAGAATAATTGCTTAAAACCACAATTTTATGCTTCAGGGAGTATTGATTCAACTTCCTTCATGATATGATCGATGCTATTTCCCTCTCTAGATATCATGATTCAGTGTCAAGAAGACGCTTGCTCGCATTATACACTAGAAGCCGTGCCTTCTTTTCCTCTCGAACCTAAATTGAGCTTAACGCATGCTCTGAAACAAAGAGATAAATATATAAGATCTCTTCTAGTAGAGCTTTTGAAAGCAATTGGAGTATTTCGGGCTTTTGAAAACAATGGGGTTTCATGAAATACTCTTTGAGGCGAGTAAAAGCATCATCATACTTTGTCGTTCATTCGAATGGCTTCCTTCCTTTCAACACTTTAAAGAATACGACGCATTTATCAATGGCCTTCAAGATAAATCTATTCAAAATGGCAACACATTAACTTCTGCAGCTCCTTTTGTTTCCTAGGAGACTTCAGGTCGAGTAAAGCCTAAATTTTTGCTGGATTTGCCTCGATACTTTGGTGGTTAGCCATAAAAACCAAAAACATTCTAGAGGAGACTCCAAATGTATACTTCAATTCATTCTACACTTTCTTAAAATCTGGAACATCTCATCCATATAAAGCCATATACTGGCTCGTCTTCACATTTTCAATCAACATATAATCAATGCATACTTCCACCGACTTGCCAATCTTGCCAATCTGCTTGACAAACATTTTATTCATTAGGCATTGATATGTCATCCTTACATTTTTTTAAGCCAAATGGCATGACTATGCAACAATACGGACCACAGTTGGTGACAAAAATGTGTGCTTCTGGTCCAATGGGTGCATGGGAATCTGATTATAACCTAAATAGACATCCATAAAACCCAATAATTCATGTCTTACTGTTGCATCTACTAACTGATCAATTCTTGGAAGGGGAAGCTGTCCTTTGGGCATGTCTTATCAAGGTCGCTGAACTTAACACATGTCCTTTATTTCTAGTTTGGCTAGTAGACAAGTACTGAGTTCGAGATCTAGTCAAGATAATGAGACTCATTAATGAAAATGTTCTTGATCAGTTTATCAACTTCCTCATGTAGCTCCTAGTAGCTTTCCATATTTGATGGTGCCTCTTCTTTCTTTTTGGTGGGTAGTTCGTGTAGACGTTGAGCCTATGAAATGCAACCTTTGATTCTATCCTTTTCATGTCATCGTGGATCTAGGGGAAGACGTCAAGATTATCCTTTAAACATCTAGAGAGCTCATTTGTGACTTTCTTGGATAAACCTGATCCAATTTCAGGACCCTTATTGGCTTTTAGTCATCTACCTTCTTCACGAGCAACTCCTTTGTAGGCTCTATCCTTGTAATCTCTTCTTCAAGTTTTGGGTCGATTCTTCCTCTATTGGCCCTTAACTGATCAAGCACATTTCCATCCTTTTGGGGGCGACATAGATGTGGACCAGATCCGAATATGCCGACCTTGATTCATATTGATTCCCTTTATCTCGCCAACCCCATGCTTTGTTGGGAACTTCACCTTCTAATAGTATATGGAAGTGATGGCCTTTGAGTCTCTTAGGGTTGGACTTCCAATCACTACATTAAACTGCTCACCACCCTTCACCACTAAAAGTTTAAAACTATCATGGTTGCCCTAGGTTAATGTCCTACTATGATGGGGAACTTAATCATTCCCTCAAGGATGATGTTGTCCCTTATAAAACCATAAAGTAGGTTTAAGTTTAGGGCTACGTAGTCTTAGGAAATCCTTATATTCTTTAGACAGTCGAGATATATTATGCGATTAAGCTCCTGTTATCAACCAAGATTTAGCAAACTATGTACTTGTCAATCATTGCTTCGACCACTAAAGCGTCATTCTAGGGAAAGTGAACTCTATTAGCATCTTCCTCTAAGAATATTATCATAGTACTTTTCAAACTTCTGTGACTTTACTGGTCCACTGGTTAAGAAGTTTAAGAACTTCTATTAGTAGTTCTCTTTTATCTTGTAGGCATAATTCTTTTGTGACCTCCTGGAGCCCCCACCATGGTAGAGTCTCCTAAATATAGTACAAACTAGACCAACGAGCTTTGTGTTATTGTTTCGGCGGTCATTATCATGAAGCCTATGATCGCCCTTGTGATCATTCCTTCTTTCATTCCTCTTTATGCCATTTACATTGTCGGCTATGTACTTTTGCAGTCGAACTTCTTTTATCAACCTCTCAGTCTTGTCCTTCAGTTCTGCAAATTCACTTGTATAGTGCCTTACATCTCTGCGGTACCTGCAGTACTTGTTTTGATTCCTCTAGTTAAGGTTAGACCTCATAGGGGCTAGAAGTTGGAGATAAAGTTTGTCCATGAACTTATGGTAGATGTTGTTGATAGGGATGTTAAGATCATGGTAATTGTCATTTCTCTATTGTGGTTGAGGCCTTCTGTCTTCTTGTCTTTGCTGCTTAGCATTGTTTGTAGTAATTGCTCAATTTCTTGTATTGCTCAGCTGCAACTCGTAAATAGGTTATATAGAGTTGGAGTTTTGAGCCCAGGAATTGTGCTTCTCCCTACCTTGTTGGCTTGTCCCTTAGTTTTGACTTGTTATGGACCGCTTAAATGTGAGGCTCTTTACCTCTTCCTATTTGACGAATTTGCAAGCTCTCTTCATGAATTCCTTATATGTCTTTGCCCCTTGCGATGGAGATCCTACTAGAATAGAATGTTTGTTTGCATGTTGATCAGCATTCTCATGAGGGTGACATCTTTTGAGATATTCTCCATGGAGTCTATCTAATGAACACTTAAAAATGCACATTTTCTAAAGCTAAAATCATTTGATTTGCATTATTATTTGTCATTAAATCCTCTAATTAATAGAATTTTTGTGTTGATAAGCATTTTTGTGTCTTAGTTTGTAAATATGTTTAAAAATGTGTTTTTAATCTGTTTTTATGTTTAAGAATATTTTTAGTAATTTTGAGAGTTGTTTCAATATGTTAAATATGTGTTTAATTTGTAAATAATCAAAACCATAAAAATAATTAGTCATAATTTTATTTTAAGTCTTAATGTGTTTCATAGTGTGTTTTTAAGTTTGTAAATATGTTCTTTTATATGTTTAGTAATTTCTAAAAATACTTTTAAGTCTTAAAAATCATATCTGTGTCAAATTGAAAAATGTTGAAATTTTAGAAGTTTTTATTTATTTTCAATGTGTTTTGTATGTTTAATTATAAAATGAATATTTTTAAAATCATTATAAATATTTTATTTATAAATTAATTAATTTTAATGTGTTTGTGAATTTTAGATTTAAAATCTAGAAGGAAAAATGGACTAAAACGGTGCAAAAATTGACATCAAAAGCATAAGAAATAAAAAAGAAATAAATATTCAAAAAGTGTGCCGTGTGGCAGCACCAGGACCATCCGATCGCACCTCCAAACCCATGCCAGCCATCCGCGTGTCCTTATCTAAGTCAGAGTTCAACTGCAGATCTCGTATGGCATGCTCCACTTGCGTCTATTCTCCTGACCATCCAATCAGCTTGCCGAGACGTGATCCAACGGATAGCATCTGTCCTCTCGGTCCCAACTGTACTCCATGAATTTTAGCCGTGTTTCCAGTCAAAAGTCTGCATACCAATGCTTCCTCTTCATTCGTCCCGTACTAGCGCCATAGCAAATCTCGAAGTAAAACTTGCGCAATGCCCAGTTGTTTCATGCAAAGAAAACTCGTGGAAAGAAAACAAAAGAAAAAAAAAAAAAGAAGAAAATGTTGCATCTGCATAGGATGAGATGCAACCAAAGGAAAAAGAAAAAAAATTAATAAAATATAATAAAAAAATCGTGAATAATGAATTTTATTCACTATAAATAAGGCTCCCTAAGCTTAACAGTACCCCTTTTTAGGATGAGATGTTATTAAGGCAATCCCCCGACCTCCACTTTGAATATTAAAATAATACCTAAATTAGTGTAGAGAATTTAGTGAGACAGAGAGATAATCTTGTATGCATAGTATTTTAGTACGGATTTCAGCTTTATATCTGTTTTGTAATTTAGTGTAGAAAGTCATGCTTTCTTTATGTAATTTAAATGTGTTGTATAATTAATATTAATAATGATGAAATCATGTCTGTTTATTAAGTTGAATTTTTGTTGTATTATAGACATAAACTAACACAGTAAATACTTGATAATGCTTGATTTAATGTCGACAAAAAATGATATAGTGTATTCTTAAGCTATTTAATAAAACGAGGTTCTGTCAAAATTAACGTAAAAATTTATTTCATTTAAATATAATAATTTTGATTTGTTATTATCTTTTCTATCTCAAAATTATATTAATTATAATTGTAGTGACAGCGGTTATAATTTTCATAGTTAATACACTAAATCATTAATGAAATATGATTATTTTACTACTTTTTATAAGAAAACCCTTACTGCATTATAGCTTGATATATTGTCACTTTAAGTTAACTTATAAAAATAGTAAATGTGCTTGCTGTTATTAGGAAAAGCTATAATTAATCAAATGCTTCAAATAATTATTTAGAGTTAAAATTTTATATCAGTTACGAAACATACAAGGGATTCTTAAAGCTTTACCGTTTAAATTTTATGTTTTAAAATCTTATTTTAAAATTCACAAAAATTATTTGTTTTCTTTTAAGTTTTGTTATGAAAATTCCTTTCCACTTTAAAGTAAAAATTTTCAATCTTTCAAATTCCTACCACTCTATAGATATGACAACCTTTTTATACTACAACGTCTACGTCTGAAGAAACATTTTAGGTGATACACTATCTCTTGGGTAAACCTCGTCAGCCAGTCCTTCAAGGAGTCATTTGACCTTTGGGTTAGGAAGCTAAGTTTTTCCTTTGAAGAGGGCTGAGCTTGCACATCAACAAACTGGTTCAACAATGCCATTTTAGGCTCATCGAAGCATATTATGCTGTTAGCCTTTAGCGTCCTAAACTAACGTCTCACAGGCCTAGTTACTATATGACTGAAGGCTAGGTACATAACTTCTGCTGGTACTCTATAGAACACCATGTTCAATTTATAGATCTAAATATGGTCATCTAAATTTATTAATCCCTCACAGAGGTGTATTTGGTGCTGCCTTAACTTCTTTGGCAATGGCACACTCACGATCTCCAGAGTGAAAGGGTGAAGGTAAGTGACCTCTTCTCCCCTATGGGCACTAATTTTTGTCTACAAATCCTTTAATCATCCAACCAAGCGTCTCCTCTTACTCATAAGGAGACCTAAAGCAGCCTACACTTGTTGATGAAGCTGTTGCTGCTAAGTGGCCTGTGAATTATTGGCAGGTTAGATGACGAAGGTAGATCAATGAGATTTGGGTTTTGATCCAATGACCCTTATTACACGAAGATGGTTCCTCAGGTTTCCTTCATGCTGTATAGAATCGACATTAGCACCTACTATTTGTTGCCTCGAATATAGAGTTGGAAGGCTTGCTGGGTTTTCGTATAGCGTGGCGTCTTCTTTCTTGGCTACACTTTGGGTTGGATCGCCTGCTTTGGTTTCACCAAGCAATCTTCCTAGTTCCGTCAAGGTTTACGTTGGCCAACGTTATTATGGTTACCAACAGCGTTACCTTGGTCTTGCGACTCATCACCTACATTGTTTCTACTTAAGTCCTACAGTTGATCTAAGGCCATCGAAATTCTTTCTAGCATCCTGCTTATCCACTCCACCGTTTTCTCCAAGAGGTTGGTATGCGAGGGGCTGTCTCCCTTGTCGCGATTCGATGTCCTAGCCATATCTTGACCTCCCCCAACAATAGGATTGTTGTTATTTCCATCATTGGCAAAATTACAGTCAGTTTTAGTGTTTCTTGTCCATGTAGTCACCAGGGCTAGATTTCTCAGATATCTTCTTCTTGTTCTCACGAAAGGTTGTAGTCAGAGGATCTGAACTCTTCTTCTAGTTTTTTTGGACGTGACATAAATCAATCCACACTAAAAAATTGTGGCATACAACATAAATATTTCAAGATGAAGTCCAACCCTTTAAAGCCCAAACATAAATAAAGAAGATTACGAAAAGGCCCATATATTGATTACTAAATTTATGAATTATCCATGAGTGGGGGCACAATTGTGTAGGACCTAAGACTATTGTATATAAATAATTTTTTTAGTTTTCTAATGTGGGCATGTGCCCCCACTGGCCCTATTTTCATCTGTTTCCTATATGTATGTAACAAAGTTGTATATACTGCAACATATTGATTTTTATGAAGAGATGAGGTAAATGTCAGATTTTGTAGTACAAATCAAAATTAATAGCTCATATAAAGGACTATCTTTTGCGCGTGTGTGTGTTGGGGGGGAAAGGCAGAGAAAGAGACGGCCGAGACTACTTCTATGGATGCTTCGCTTCTACAACCTTCCTCACTTAAACCGGTGCCATATAAGAACATGAA